>JAQQSO010006422.1:0-11321 GCA_028658305.1 Pachyuromys duprasi
CACACACACGCACACACTGAAAAGTTCTTGGGAAAGGTTCCCAGGTTCCTGCAGGTGTCCAGTCCCCAGCTTGGAGCCACCACTCGCCTGCTTGCTCTAAGCTCCACTCCAGACAGAACTGTGGACTCAAAACACCACAGACAGGCTCTCCCTGTTGGGAGGAAACTCCATGGTAAGGGGTAAACACCTGGTCCAACTTCAGGACACCCAATTCCAGAAAAGTTTCTGGGTTCCTGCAGGCTCTAGGCTCTAACCTCCTGCTACATGAATAAGAGTTGTGCTCACCTGCCACTGATTACTGTTTGTGTACTGGGGCACAGAGCTCCAACCTCAGACCTATTGAAGCCTGGGATTCCAAGATCAGAATCCAGATACTGCTCCAAGGAGCAACAGGAATCCATAGCTAAACTAATTAAACCACGTGGCCCCCAGCCCTCTTCAAGAGGGCTGTGCCTGGAAAACAATGTAAGAACAACAGCAGCTAACTAAATTCAGAGCAAGAAACCTAACAGCAGGGCAGCTGTCTTCAGGACTTTTCCAGGAGAGAGGAGAGCCCCCCCTCACTAACAAAGATCACAGTTAACACTTTAACACTCACATCTATACACCTGACTAACTATATTCAGGAAAACAAAAACAAAAACAAAACAAAAAACAAAACAGAAAACAAATAACCTCACTACAGCAAAACTAAAAGAAGCCAAGCACACAAACACAATACCACAACCAACAGCAAAATCAAAACATCTAACAGCCACTAGCCATAAATCTCCCTTAATATCAGTGGACTCAACTCTCCAATAATAAAACACAGTCTAACAGAACAGATATGTAAGCAAGATCCAACAATCTGCTGCATACAAGAAACACACCTAAGTCAAAAGAACAGATATTACCTGAGAGTAAAGGGCTGGAAGACATTTTTTTCCAATCAAATGGACCCAAGATGCAAGCAGGAGCAGCTACTCTAATATCTAATAAAATAGATATTCAACCAAAATTAATCAAAAGAGATGGGGAAGGTCATTTCTAACTCATCAAAAGAAAATTCCACCAAGAAGACATCACAATCCTGAACATCAATGCACAAAATACAAGAGCACCCACAATTGTAAAAGAAACATTAATAAAATTGAAACAACACATAGATCCCCACACATTAATAGTGGCAGACTTCAACACCCCACTCTCAACAAAGGACAGGCCAACAGAACAGAAATTAAACAAAGAAACAATGACTCTAACAGAGGTCATGAATCAAATGGACCTAACAGACATCTATATTACCTTTCACCAAAACAAAACAGAATTTACCATCTCCTTACAGATCATGGAACCTTCTCCAAAATAGAACATATAGTTGGTCACAAAGCATGCCTCAATACATACAAGAAGACTGAAATAATCTTTTGCATCCTGTGTCACCAACATGGACTAAAGCTGGATCGCAATGAAAACAGAATTACCAAAAGGCCAACACATACATGGAAACAACTTGTCACTCAATGACAGCTGGGTTAAGGAAGAAATAAAGAAATAATTTAAATACTTCCTAGATTTCAATGAAAATGAAGGCACAACATACCCAAATTTATGGGACACAATGAAAGGAATGCTAAGAGGAAAATTCATAGCATTTAGTGCCTTCAAGAAGTATTTTGAAACATCTCACACAAGCAACTTAAAGACTCACCTGAAAGCCTTAGGGAAAAGAAGAAGAAGAATCAGACATACCCAAGAGGAATAGACGGCTGAAAATAATCAAACTCAGGGCTAAAATCAATAAATTAGAAAAAATAACTCACTTCAAAGAATCAATAAAACCAAGAGCTGTTTTTTTGAGAAAATCAACAAGACAGATAAACCCTTAGCCAAACTAACTAAAAGTCAGAAAGACACCATCCAAATCAACAAAATCAGAAATGAGAAGAGTGAGAAAAAACAGACACTGAGGAAATTCAAACAACCATTAGGTCTTACTTCAAAAGCCTATACGCAACAAAATTTGAAAATCTAAATGAATTGGACAATTTTCTTAATCGATTCCAATTGCCCAAGCTGAATCAAAACAGGTAAATCAATTAAATAGTCCTATATACCCTAAGGAAATAGAAGCTGTCATCAAAAGTCTCTTATCCAAAAAAGCGCCCAGGGCCAGAGGGTTTCAGCACAGAATTCTACCAGACTTTCAAAGAAGAGCTAACAGTAATGCTCTTCAAACTATTTCACAAAATAGTAACAGAAGGAACATTACCAAACAGAAGGAACATTACCAAACTCATTCTATGAAGCCACAGTTACCTTGATAAATAAACCTCACAAAGACCCCAAAAGAAAGATAATTTCAGTCCAATCTCTCTTATGAACTTTGATGCAAAAATACTAAAAAAAAAATACTCATAAACCGAATCCAAGAACACATCAAAGGTATCACCCATTATAACCAAGTAGGCTTCATCCCAGGTATGCAGTGGTGGTTCAAATATATAGAAATCTGTCAATGTAATGCACCATATAAACAAACTGAAAGAAGAAGACCACATGATAATCTCCTTAGATGTGGAAAAAGCATTTGATAAAATCCAACGTTCCTTTAGGTTTAATGTCCTGGAGAGATCAGAGACACAAGGAACTTACCTAAACCTAGTAAAGGGAATATACAGCAAGCCTATAGCCAACATCAAACTAAATGGAGAGAAATTTAAATCAATCCCACTGAAATCACGGACAAGGCAAGGCTGGAAATTCTCTACATACCTCTTTATCATAGTACTTGAAGCCCTTGCTACAGCAATAAGACAACTAAAGTAGATCAAGGGGATTCAGTTCAGAAAGGAAGAAATCAAAGTATCGCTATTTGCAGATATGATAGTATACATGAGTGACCCCAAAAATTCTACCCGGGAACTCCTACAGCTTATAAACACCTTCACCCAAGTGGCTGGACACAAAATTAACTAAAAAAAAATCAGTACCCATCTGTTCAAAAGTATCCTCCTGTACAAAAGATAAAAGGGTTGAGAAAAAATTGTTGAAACAGCACAAAGGACATAAAGTGCCTTGGTGTAACTCTAACCAAGCAAGTCAACGACTTGTATGAAAAAAAAAATCAGTCTGTGAAGAAAGAAATAGAAGAAGAGATCAGAAGATGGCACATTTACACAATGGAATACTACTCAGCAATTAAAAACAAAGAAATCACGAAAAAACAAAGAAATCAGGCAAAGGGTGGGATCTCGAAATGATCATCCTGAGTGAGGTATCCCAGAAGGAGAAAGATACACATGGTATATATTCACTTATAAGTGGTTTTAGACATATAATATAGGATAATCATGCTAAAATCTATACACCTACGGAAGCTAATCAAGAAGCAGGACCCTGGTAAAATTTCAATCTCCATTCAGAAAGGCAAATGACTTGGACATAAGAAGATTGAGAAAACAGGGAACAGGACAGGAGTTTATCACAGAGGACCTCTGAAAGACCTCTCCAGCAGGATATCAAAACATATGTTGAGATTCATAGCCAAACTGTTTTTCAGAGTGCAGGGAATCTTTTGAAAGAAGGGGGAAATAGAAACACCTGGAGGAAACAGGGCCTCCACAAGGAGAGCAATAGAACCAAAAAATCTGGGCACAGGATTTGTTTTTGGGTTTTTCTGTTTGGTTTTGTTTTTTTGAGACAGATACTCCAAACAAGGCCCATTCATGGATCTATCTTAGAAACCCTGCAAAGAAGTAGCCCATGAAAGCTCAGTGTCCAAGGGGGTTCCCCAATAATAGGAACAGGAACCATCTCTGACATGAACTCACGGGCTGGCATGTTGATCACCTCCAACGGATGGGGGAGCAGCCTTACCAGTCCACAGAGGAAAACAAAGAATTCAATCCTGATGAGGCCTGATAGACTAGGGTCAGATGTAAGAAGAGGAGGACCTCCCTCTCCTATCTTTGGACTGTGGGAGGGGCATAGGAGAAGAGGAAGGGAGGGTGGGCTTGCAAGGGTTATGGGAGGGGGATACGGCTGGGATGCATTGTGAATAAACTGTAATTAATAAAGAGGAAAGAAAAGAAAAGAAAAGAAGAAGAAGAAAGTCTGACTTGCTGGGCATCTTTCCAATAATTTATTCACCTTGCTTAATTAGAAAAAATAAAACAGAAAAGAATGAAGCTGCTTAGAATTCCATCAATGTCAGTGTACTATGCTTATAGTTGAAAACATTCATTTGTACTAGCCAGCATGTGAGTTTTTAACACCGGTGCCAAGGTTCTGAGATGTTAGAGCATGTTCATAATAACTGATGGTATGAGCAACCCCTTACATGTATATTTCTATATAGTGTACATTATATATGTTCATGTGTATATTACACATTTTCCATTGTATCATAAATTCATGTGAAATATATAATGTGAGATCATAACTATTTTCTCTAAGACAACAATACATTTTATGTTACAATTTAATGTTTTATTATAAATAAAGTATTTAACTGATCAATAATTTTCCATCAACTATTTCTTTAATAATTTTATTAGGACAGCTACAATAAGCCTATATTTTAATTTTAGTATTTCAGTTTACACTTACATAATCACATACACACTCATTATGGGGGAAATTTTCTTTGCTAACTACCAATAACAGGCATACGTCAGAAAAAAGGCAGACAGTTTTTATAAATATTGCTCAATAAATTTGTGAGAGAATTTTATAATACCCCCTTTAGTAGTAATCATAAAATTAATTTTAATATAAATAACTAGTTTTGTTGCACTTTGTTCCAGGAAGAATTAAATTTTTCAAATGCTGTTTAATCCTCAGAATTCTGCAAGAACAGTGCCATTATTAGCTCAGAGAAGAAAATAAAAGCATACAGAACCTAAAAAACAGCAGAGCCAAGAAATGTTCAACATCCTTATTCATCAGGGAAGTGCAAGTGCTTTTATTTATATAAGACAAGGTCTCATGTACTGAAGGCTGGTCTCAAACTTAGTAGACTGCCACTGATCATGAACTTATTCTCCTCCCCTTACTCCTAAGTGTGGACATTACAAGCAAGTACTACCATGCTCCAGAAGTGGAACCTCTCATTTAATCACTTTCCTACAACCTATAGGGGTTCAGTCCAAATATTACTCCTATCCTTCCAGGTTACCTCTATATTGTAGTAGTAAAAAGTAAAGACACATATAAGAAAAAGACATGTTCCTTATTCTTCATTAATTTTGGGGTTTAGGGAGCCAAAGAAATCTTGAGTGAATGAGTACACAGTGATGGAGTCCTCAGTAAATGTATACTGTTAACATATTCATACCTATGTCAAGGTCAAAGACCTCGGAATAATGGAAAACTGGCAAAACATTCCTCCTAGGAAAATCCAAATGGAGCTGATTCTTATCTACTAAATAACTATTGTTTTTGAGGGGTTTGTGGGGTTTCTTTTTCTTTTTGCCAAGTTTGATGATCTCACATGAAAATATGACTCAGTTCAAAACCATAATATCACCAAGTAAAACATATCTTTAAAGTTATAATGGAATCTCAGCTTAAACATACTTTCATTAGAATTTATATGAACATTTTATGGTATACTTCAACTTATATATTTAATAAATACATTTATTTCATAATTGCCAAAGGAATGTTGCAGTATATAACGTTAGTAAATTTTATTTTTAAATTACCATTTTATTTATATTATATTCAGGAGAAACTTAGTGTCGTTTTAAGAAAATCATTTTATGAACTGAAACACTGAATAATAGAATGTGCATGCATACCCACACACATGATTTAAAGTGAATTGAGTGTCTCCTGAGTAGTGTCTCCTTGCTCTCACTGAAAGAGCAAGATAACTTTTATGTTGAAGTTCTATTCTCCACACAGAACATCAGAGGAACCTTGGATTCTTCAATAAGAATGCTTTTCTTTTTCAGTAGGACTATTGTTCACAAAGAAAAAGGTTTCTATGGCAACATTTTCTAACCATTAAAATTGATTAATATTATGTCTATAATATTAAATTTAATTTTAATACAACTAAAATTATATGATTCCCCATAAAGATGCCTATGCCCTAATGACTTGAGAATTTTTTATATTACATGGTATAAGAGTTCGAATTATTAATAACCTGACTTTACAACATATTTGTTTAAATTGATATTCCACTAAAATCACTTCAAACCTGTTACTTTTAGCTTATTTGCAGATGTCAAATTTCAAACATAATGATAAAGTAATTATTGGCATTATGTTTTTATATCAAATACCTTCTATAACTATACTAAAGCGAATCTTTACCTATTTTTTAATCTCTTATGCCAATAACCGTTTTTGAACTGACCTGGAGAGGTACTTTATTACTGTCAATTCTACCAGATGGTCATTAGCCTACATCTTGAAGAGTTAGTTCAATTAGTTTGTTCACATTATGAAATGATTTAGTACTGGTGCCCAACCCTAGATCCTCCAAAACCTCCACAGGTATCAAAGTCATATACTTTAGTCATCAAGTGTCATTTGGAAAGGTAATTAGCTTCTCCTTGCTTATGGTAGTTTACTGGGAAGTATGGTGTGGAATTTAATAGCAGGGAGAAGAAAAATTCATATTGCTCTTTGACCTCCAATGTGTAACTGTGTCTTTGCTCCAGGAATGAGAAAAGTTTACAAGGCATTGTAGATTGATGTATTGTCAAAATGATAAGTTACAAAGGGAGAGGATTAGATGACTTAAAATAATTAATTTGAAAGTGACTTATATAAATAAATCTCACAGGCAAATTATGAATTTTTCAATTTGTACCCTTCTACTCTAGAAAATAAAATATGACTCATGAGTAATTACTGACTATTTTAAGACCTGGACTCATATGAACACAGGATAAAAGTTAAAATTTAAGGCAGTATTTTTTTGTCTGTACTGAATTAATTAATGTTACATCTGTGCAAGCACCCATTTTTACCTGACAAATACATATCTTTAGAACTTGTGCTGTAAGTTAATAAGTGTGTAAGAGCATTTGTTCTTGAAGAGGACTATGTACACACCAAGAGTGAGACAGAGTGATTTAGAGGGTCTTGGGTGAGATGAAGTGTAAGGTATGTGAGATATGGGAAGATACATAATTGGCAAATGGAGGTCTAATATTCATCATCTCATGATGTACTTATTATTAACTATTCTCATCCAAAGTCATATATTTAGTATACATGTTCCATTCTAAAGACATTTAAAAATAAAAATACCATGGAGATGGGATTAAGCTCATTTGTGCATGTCTGTGGTTTAATTTCAGAGCTTAAGAATGTTTTATTTCTACTGGATTGTAATATTTTATTTTGAGTGAATATCAAAATGATTATTTCACACAACAGTCATTGTGAGAGTATTACTGTTAAATGAAGATAGAGAAAAGACTAAGATCAAAAGGAAGAAGAGGAGGATGTCCCCTATCAGTAGACTTGGGGAGGTACATGGGTGGAGAAGGGGAAAGAAGGGTGGGGTTGGGAGTGGAGGAGAGAGAGAGCTACAGGGGAGATACAAAGTGAATACACTTTAATGAATAAAAAAATCAAAAAAAAAGAAAGGAAGGAAGGAAAAAAAGAATATGGGAGGGCTGTAGAGACTGATGCATCAACCATAATAGATCATAATAGAGAAGACTGACCCCTACTCAGATGTTGCCCATAGAAAGCCCCATCTCCATGTGGGTTCTCTAGTACGGGGACAACAGACAGTCTTTGACATGAACTTGGTTGCATGCTCCTTGATCACTTCTCCCTTGTGGGGTGAGAGAGGAGGAGGATCCAGGTAGTCCTGATGGGACCTGATAGGCTAGGGTTAGACAGTAGGGAAGGAAGATGTCCTCTATAAGTGGACTAGGTAAGAAGGACAGGGGAGAAAGAGGGAGGGAGGGTGGGACCAGGAGGAGATGATAGAGGGGGCTACAAATGGGATACAAAATGAATAAATTGTAAATAAAAATGTTTGGAAGAAAGGAATATTAACAGATAATGCATTAAAATTTCCCACTCTAACAGAAAATGCATCTTGATAACAAACTGTCATATCCAAATGGATATGTTGAGTCATAGGATATATATATATATATATATATATAATTAGACTCTTTTTGGAGGAAATAAATGTTAGTGCCGTTCTTAAAATTACAAGAAGGTGATTTAAATTATTTTACTAAGGAAGACTTCTCCAAAACCTATCAGTTCCTTTAAAAAATTTCATGAAATACAATACACATACACTATGGAATATTATTCAGGCATAAAGAAAGATGAAATCATAAAATGTGTAGGAAAATAGATGGATCTAAAAAAAATCATATTTAGTGAGGTAACCCTAACCCAGAAAGACACACACCACATGTTCTCTCACTGGTGGTTCCTATCTTGAAAAGTTCATATGTAAGTAAGTAGCCCATACTGACCACAGCTAACAGGAAATGAAAACAAATAAACAAACAAAAAAGACCACTGCCAAAATAAGGAGTTGGGGAGCAATAGAGAATGTAGTAGCAAGAATACATGTGGTATCTCTTTAGGGAAGAATAAGGGAGATAATTACAGAAGGGAGAGGAAGGTAAAATAATAAGGATATCTGAAAAGCCACATGAATGTAATATTAACAATTACAAAAATAAAATAAACTTTATAATACATATAACTATATACATATATAAATATGTTGTTTCTATTAACTTTTCTCATCTGGGCAAACAGTGCTCCTTAAAATAGCAAAAGACTACCTAACAATAGCCCCAGTATCAGACATGAGAAGCCCTCTTGTGAGTTGTTGGTTAGTGCTATCCAAGATAATTCCAAAACACAATGGCCTATTGCTATTGTCCATGGTCTCCCAAGAGGTGAAAGGAAAGTAAGTCTTTATTGCTGAAGACAATATACATTTCACCAACACAGCCAAGAAATTCCTGAGCTAGAACTGAACTGAATGTCTCCTCCACAAGGACTAGCTTTCATGTTCACATAAGGCTTCATGCAAACTTCCAGAGGGAAACTGCATAGAACCCTACCTAGCTTTAACATCTATGAAAAACATCAATGGATCAGTAACCCTAAGCATACACCAACAGCACTCTAGTTAGACTTAAGGCCTGCTTAACAAGAGAGATACAATGTGTGATACTGGAATCCTGGTTACCTACTCAGTGCTGTTGGAGTGGAAAATATACCACCTCTAATTAATCCCTAAGAGTTCCTAAGAATAGTCTATAAACATTCATCCTTATATTCACATATTCTTCATTTCCCATAAAGGAAATTTCTTTTTGTAATATATAGAGACCATTATAGAAAACCAGAACCAATCAAAATGGACAGTGGTGGAGCCCAGTCCCAATGTAACTAACCTAAGGCTCAAGGGACATGGTAGAGGAGGGGATGGAAAGATTGTAAGAGCCAGAGAATAAGGTAGTTTTGTTGTAAAAATTATATCTCATAGTAATATCAGAAGCTACACCCATATGATCCCACCAACATGACGACCCCAACCTCAGTTAAACAAAGATGATACCAATGAACATCCCAAATTATATGGAGGAAAGCCCATGAGTCATCAACCCAACCCAAGGAATATGGTAACTGAGGAAAGCCTGAAGCAGGAGAAGCAGTCTTCCCAATTGGTTGTCTAATGACCCTGAAAAACACATGAAAGTAATATCATATTGTCTCACCAGGTTATAGTTACGACTATATATGTATATACAAATACAGTATACATCTGATAAGAGTGATTAGAGGCCATGAATTTGAAGGAGAAGATGGAGGGGTATATGGCAGGGCTACAAGGGAGGAATGAGAAGGTATTTATATTATAATCTCAAAAATAAAAAATTACAAACAATTAAAAAATGAAAAACTAACTTAATTTTTAGTGGCTTCCAAACTTTTAAAATACATAATTGTGCATATGTGTTTGTTTCTGTACAGGTGATATCATACGTAGCTATTATCTGATCACTATAGATATCTGAAAATGATTGAGAAGAACAGAGTTAAAAAAGATAAGCTAAAAATTATAGAATTTAAAGTATTTCACACATAATATAATCATCTCTATTTACCCTTAAAGCAACTCTTTTTCTGATATCCTGTTAGTATTTGAATTTTGTAGATTAAACATTATACTTAAAGAACTTAAAATTATGGGATTAAGGAAAACTAAGCTAGGGTTTAAAAATCAGACTAATTTGTTTTCAGACTCTCAGTTCTTAACTATCTGAACAACACTGCTTAAAGGAACTTGATGGAGAGTGCTAATATGTATCTGATTCAGCCAGGATAACTTTCAGAGAAATTACAGTTGAAAATTCATTTTTAACTGTAAATTATGTGAATATAGTTGTATGTATGACATAGATTTCATATTTTTCTTTTAGATTAACACATTTCTCTATCCATTCCTCCACTGAGGGACATGTGGGTTGTTTCCAGGTTCTGGAGTGCAGGGAATCATACGATAAAAGGGGGAGTTGGTATGACCGGGAGAGGACAGGAGCTCCAGAAGGACAAAATATATCAGGGCACAGGGGTCCTGCATGAGACTGTTTCTCCAACCAAGGACCATGTATGGATATAACCTAGAACCCCTACTTGGATGTAGCCCATGGTAGCTCAGTATCCGAGTGGGTGCCCTAGTAAGAGGAACAGGGACTATTTCTGACATGAAATCCATGACTGGCTCCTTTACCTCCTCCACCCCCCACCTCGAGGGAGGAACAATCTTGCTAGGCCACAGAGGAGGACATTGTAGCCAGTCATGAAGATACCTGATAAGTTAGGGCCAGATGGACCCTAGGAGGACCTCCCTTATCAGTGGATTTGGAAAGGGACAGGGAGTGGATGAGGGAGAGAGGGTAGGGTTGGGATACAAATTAAATAACCTGTGATTAATATTAAAAAAATAAAAATTTAAAAATATATTCCTTTTTTATGTGTGTGAGAAGCCCTAACACCAATTCTCTATAAAGTTTTCCACAAAATAGAAATAGAAGGAGAACTACCGAACTCTTTCTATGAAGCCACAGTCACCTTGATACCTAAACCACACAAAGATCCAACAAAAAAGAGAACTTCAGACCTATCTCTCTTATGAATATTGATGCAAAAATACTCAGTAAAATACTTGCAAACCGAACCCAAGAGCACATAAAAGATATCATCCACAATGACCAAGTAGGCTTCATCCCAGGCATGCAAGGGTGGTTCAATATACGCAAATCCATCAATGTGATCCACCATATAAACAAACTGAAGGAGAAAAATCACATGATCATCTC
>JAQQSO010006423.1:0-11320 GCA_028658305.1 Pachyuromys duprasi
AAGAAATGCTCAACATCCTTAGCCATCAGGGAGATGCAAATCAAAACGACCCTGAGATTTCACCTTACACCCACCAGAATGGCTAAGATCAAAAACTCTAGTGACAACGCATGCTGGAGAGGTTGTGGAGAAAGAGGAACCCTCCTCCATTGCTGGTGGGAATGCAAACTTGTACAACCACTCTGGAAATCAATTTGGCACTTTCTGAGGCAATTAGGAATAGTGATTCCTCAAGACCCAGCTATACCACTCTTAGGCATATATCCAAAAAATGCTCAAGTACACAACAAGGACATTTACTCAACTGTGTTCGTGGCTGCTTTATTTGTAATAGCCAGTACCTGGAAACAACCCAGATGTCCCTCAGTTGAGGAATAGATACAGAAATTGTGGTACTTTTACACAATGGAATACTACTCAGCAATTAAAAAGGAGGAAATAATGAAATTCACAGGCAAATGGTAGGACCTGGAAACAATCATCCTAAGTGAGGTATTCCAAAAGCAGAAAGAAACATATGGTATATACTCACTTATTAGACCTATAGGATAGGAAGGTCAAACTGAAATCTACACGCCTAGGGAGGATATACAGGAAGGAGAACCCAGCTTGGTATGATCAATGCTCGTTTGTTTGAACAAATGGAATGGACATAGAGTGGAGGAGAAAACTAGCAACAGGACAGGAGCATGCCAAGGAGGACCTCTTGGGTGGGGGGTGTCAATGTAGCGATGTGTCAGAGCAGATATTAAGACTCACGATCAAGCCTTTGGCAGAGGGCTAGAAGTGATGATAGAAATGGAGGAGGTTGGTGAGACTTGGGGAGAACAAGAGCTCCACAAAGACCAAACTGAGCAAGGCGCAGGGGTCTTTTATGAGATGGTTGCTACAACCAAGGACCATGTGTGGATGTGGCCTGGAACCCTTGCTCAGATGGGGCCCATAATAGCTTGGTGTCAGACTGAAGACGCTAGTGAGGGAAACAGGGACTGTTTCAGTCATGAACTTGATCGCTGACTCTTTGAACCTCCCCCATACAAGCTGGAGAGTGACAGACTGGCTAGATTCCAGGGGAGGACATTGCAGCCAGCCCTGAGGAGACAGGATGAGCAGGGATTAGATGGAAGTGGAGGAGGTCCCCCCCTGTTGGTGGACTTGGAGGGGGCGGGGAGGAGATGAGGGAGGGAGTGGGAGGATGGGAGGGAATGAGGGAGGGGGCTGTGCTTGGGATGCAAAGTACCTAACCTGTGATTGATAAAAAAAAATTAATTAAAAAGAAAAGAAAGACAAATGGGATGGACATTGGATGTAGGAGAAAACAAGTAGCAGGACAAGAGCCTACCACAAAGGGCCTCGGAAAGACTCTACCTAGCGGTGTATCAAAGCAAATATTAAGACACATAACCAACCCTTTGGCAGAGTGCAGGGAATCATATGAAAGAGGGGGGGAATAGTATGACCTGAAGAGGACAGGTGCTCCGCAAGGACCAAATATATCAGGGCACAAGGGTCTTTTATGAGACTTTTTCTCCAACCAAGAACCATGTATGGATATAACCTAGAACCTCTGATTGAATGTAGCAAATGGTAGCTCAATATATAAGTTGGTACCCTAGTAAAGGGAACAGGAACTATTTTGGACATGAACTCAATGGCTGGCTCTTCAACACCCCTCCGCTCGAGGGAGGAGCAGCCTTGCTAGGCCACAGAAGAGGACATTGCAGTTATTCCTGAAGAGACCTGATAAGCTAGAGTTAGATGGAAGGGGAGGAGGTCCTCCCCTATCAGTGGACTTAGAAAGGACAGGGAGGGATGGGGGGATAGGGAGGGAATGCGGTAGGGGGCTATGGCTGGGATACAAAGTACATAACCTGTAATTAATATAAAATAAAAATGTTAATAAAAAAGAAATGAGTTTTGAACATGCATTTTTGAGTGAAAGAATCCTGTATTTAACGGCTTTACATCTTATGATCCCAGTACAGGAAGTGGAAAACTACAGAAATGGTAAACAATTAGAGGCTGTTGGAAAGGAGGCAGTGAACAGGATTGTAGGGGATAGAAATCTGTTCTTTGTGACAATGGTACCGTAGCAGATGCATGTCAATATTCATTTACCAAAACCTACAGAATGAAAAACACTAAGAATGAGTCCCAGCATAAACATAGATACTAGGAAATAATATAATAACATGTCCCTGCAGGATCAATATCGATAATTAGTGCACCACTTTAGTCTGGAATTCTCTGGGTGATAGAGATTGTGAGAGCATGGTCACTGAGGACATTTGGGAAACCTGTACTGTACCACATTTTGCTGTGAATGTAAATTTTCTCCCCCTAATTGGTCTTGAGTGTTTTTAAAATGAAAGGGACACAAAATTGGGAGGGGAGAGAGCAGGGTGGATCTTGGAAGTATTGGAGAGATAAAGGTCAAAACATGAAACTCTCAAAGAACTAATGAAAAAGTAAAGCTACTTGATGTTTTTAAAACATTTCTTTTCCCTATTTTTCAAGATGTGAACAAGTTCAGGTCAGCTGAGCATTTCCATTGATCTATGCTTTCTTTTACAACATTTTGTTTCCTGGTGTGTGTGTGTGTGTGTGTGTGTGTGTGTTTCTATCCAGGCTTACCCTTGGACTAACTAAAACCAGTTATGCCCACAGAATCTGCAGACTTCAGGGAATTTTTTAGCCCAAGATCAATCAGCCTTACTAGCTTCTCTAAGTCATTACTAGCAAGAGTGGAAGCATCAGATCTGGTGACTCACACCATCCCTTCAGTCCTTGGGTTTGTTTTTGATATTACTCTTTTCAGCCCATGAGAGAGTGTATGAAGAAACTGCCTTCACTGCCAAAGAAGAATTAAGATGGACAGAAAATGATGGACACTAAGAGCACCTGGGTTGAAAAGTACCCTCTATGTGCTTTATAATGGAATAGTGCTTTTAAACATGTGCACTTCACAATGACCTTAACCCATAATATATTTTTTCATGTTTTAATTTGTTGAAAGGTAGTGCAGCCATGATGTAGATGGTTTGCAATCATATGGGATAAAGGTAGAAGAGAGATTCAGAAGGTATCATCACATACTTAAAATTAACAACCAAATACATTGATCATCAATGATCATCAAAAGGAGAAGTTATGTACCAGATACTAAAATTTTAGTAGCTGAGAATGATTTACCATTTCATTACCATTTTATTGCCAATTTGGAAAGAACATTATAAAGTCAGAATAGTCAATCAACCGTGTTTATTGGATACCACGCAAAAATAGCACAACTTTCCAAAGTGTGGGGAGACTACACATGAGTATCTTATTCATAGAGCCCAATTATGGCCTGAAGAAGTTCATAACACAATGATAATTTGATACCCCAACAGTGTAGGGAACATGATGCCCTCTCCAAAGAAGTTTGGCCAGTTTTGAAAAAAAGCAATATTAATTAAAGGCGTACTGTAAAAAGAGAACAGAATCTAAAAATATATTCTAAGCATATGAAAAGCATGTACAGTAAATGTCCTCACTTGGGCTGGGAGTGATGGCTCTGTGTTCTGAGTACATCATGTCTACTAGAGGACCTGGGTTCAACTCCCAGAACCCACAGGTAACATTAAACTCCAGTTCCATGGGATCCAATGACCTCTTCTAGCCTCCACAGCCATCAGACATGCACATAGTACACAGACATAGATGCAAGCTCTCTCTCTTTCTCTCTATCTGTGTGTGATATATGTGTGTGTACATATATATATTCTTTCACTCAGTGCTAGCCGTCATATCTTAGTTAAAGTTATAGATATTTGCCATTGCTCTGCCTTTCAGTGTTTCTCAAGCTTCCTAAATTAAACGTGCATTCTGTCCTAACAAGAAATAATATTTTATGCTTACATTTAAACAAAAAATAAAAGTTCTAATTTTTTGGTCCCAATATTAACATATAAGTGTAAATATAGGTATAGTGTATAATATATTTACACATGCATATTTTATATATAATATGCAATATATATATTAATTTTATAGATAATAGAATCTATGTAATATAGAATATATAGAAAGAGATTTGACAAGATCAAAAGCACTTATTTGTAAAATAATAATGGGACAATACCAAGAAAATATGAAGATGAGAGGATAATTTTTTCATTGTCCCAAGACAATTCCATACAACACAGGTTTGACCAACCCTTACTGTAAAATGAGGGCTTAAATACAATCTGAGCCAGGAGGGGGCAGCAAGGAGCTATTCACAAAAAAAAATAAAATAAAAATAAAGGAAAACCCCCTGTAACAAACAAATTGACTCCAGAGGCCTTTGAACTAGAAACCAAGAAGAGATATCAACCAGGAATAGAGACAGTTAATCTGTAATTCAGAAGACACGGAGCAAAGGCGGGTGGCAAACAGTCTAGAATAGGGGTTTCTCTTTTCAGGATTACAACTGCAAATATGATAGCCCAGGTCAAACGAAATGTTATGGCAAGCTTATGTGCCGAGAAAGAGGAACACATCGTCTAAACAGAGATTTAAAAAAATAAAGATTGGTCCATGAAAATATTGAACAAAGGAAACGGAATGATTTTTCTTGGTTCAAGTGTCAGGAATGGTGACCAGTCATAAATCGTTCCCCCCCCCCACAAAAGAAACTTTTAATGAAACCTTCTTTTGCATACATGCTCAGAACTCCCATCCTTTCACTAATGTGCCTTCCTGCATGTCCAAGGAATCATATGGTTTCCTTGCACAAGCATAGATATGCACATTTAGTCACATATATTGAACATACATGTTGGATGGAAACCCAGTACAGAATCCACCCAACTACTTTTAAGCACATATTTTTCAATTAATTCTTTCATGTACTGCATTTAATTCCTCCCAGATCTACTCATACTTTTGTAATCCCCTATTTTAGTTACTCTCTCTCTCTCTTTTTTTTTTCTTAATGTAATGACCTACCAACTCCAGTTGGCACTCTCCATATGGTGTGAAGCCATCTACTGGAACATGGCCCACCTACTAGGAGCATCACCTTTAAAGAAAACACACATCCCTCAGAAAATATCACCTATTCATAGCTCCTCAGTTGAGATGGAGAGCCATGAATCTCTTTTCCATTCTGTGCTAGAGTATTGGTTTGGATTTATTTTGTGCAGATGTGCAGGCAACAACTGTTTCGAGCTCATGAATGTAACAGTCCTGTCTCATGGAGAACATATTTTTAAATCCATATTGATGAGGTCCTCCTGAATACTTCGTTCTTATACTCTTTCTGGCCTCTATACTTTGATAGCCCATGAGCCTGGGGAGGGGAGTGTGATATAGATGTCCTATTTTTTTCTAAACACTACAGAAGCATTTTTGCTCTTAATTTTGACCAGTTGTGAGTTTTTGTGTAAATCAGCATCCACTATACAAAGAAATTTCTCTGATGAGGTCTGACAGCTGCACGAATCTGTGGAAACAGAGATATTAATTTAGTGGGCAGCTTGATACTATGTTCATTTAGAAAATTTACAACAGTAGTTCTACCCCCAGAGTCTGTAAGTTCTCCAGCCATAGCATGTGTTTCTTATGTGGAGCTCTTAAATAAAAATCAGGACAAGTTGCTTACAGCCGTAACATTTGTGTCACTTCTGTATCTTTCGCCATGTTGGGAGAAAACCATTGGTCATAGAGAGGAATTGTAAATGAAAATCTATGCAGTTGCAATGCTAGGCTTTTCATTATATAACCTCTTTGAGTGTATTACAGGATGACTTATATGATTAATTTTTATTGTAGGCACTAAAAAATGTTAGGCATAATTGTGTATTTTTATTGCATGTTCTAACAAACCTAAGAAAAATCATAGCATTTTCATGAAGCACATTAAAAGACTAGTTTTTCTAACCCCCTCTTTATCCTTCTGTCTGTCTAAGAACACATTTTAAGTATTTATAATTGCTTCTCAGATTGTTGATGAATTCTGTTTCATAAATTGACCTTTCTTACAACTATTTCTAAGGCCCTCTGTAAATAGTTCTTAAGTATATTAATTATGCAAAATGTCTCACTGGACATATGAAAAGAGAAAGCTTTCAAGTGCCTTATGACTAAATGCAGTGTAACTATTGACGATCATCCTTTCCTTTAAAGAGTCATAAAGTTGCGTTTCTCTGAGGTAGGTTAATGAGCCTGACTAGAGACGGGATGCCCAAATGTGTCTGAGGCAAACAGGCAAATGTTTCCACAAACAAAAAAAGAAAACTCCACCACAGGACGCAGCACTGCATACAAACAACCTGTGGCGCATTCTCCAATTGTGTTTGCTTGCCTTTAAAAAATTTATCATTGAGATCCTTTAAAGATGAATTTGTAGGGTTTTGTAAAAAAGAATATTAAGCCAATTTATATGGTAATGTTGATTGAGAAAAACAGTGGTACAGCAGTTCGCAAAACAACGTACGAGCAACTGCTTGCAGTGTCTTTCTCAGTCAAGTACAAAGATGTAGCATTTAAAGTCGAAATAAAGACTCTGTTGGGGAAAAGGCCTGAGGGTCAATTTAATATTTCCAAGGAAATTACAACTGTAATATGAGTGCTAAAGGAACAATTTGAGTTTACTCAAATTTATGTCTTTAGAAGGCAATAAATAAATACATCATCTTGACAGGTAAGTCTGCCTCAGGTGCTCTGCACAGAAATAGGATACTTTGAAAGAATGTTTTCGTGAAAAGACTCCTCTTCTTACACCTACAGAATCACTTTGAATTCAAATGAAATTTGTTTTATAAAACATATAAAAGAGGACCCAGATTCTTGGACTTTGTTTTCATTGGTGTCCAAGGAGTTTTTCCTACATGAAACAGCATGATCAAAGTCTCCAATAAATCATCACAGCTATGTAACAAGCACAGGAAGGAAATCCAATCTCAAATTCATTACCAAGGTCCATCAAATGCTTCAATAATTCTTTAGTCAATTTATTAACAAACAAGGAAGAGGTATTTCTTCCTCATCCTACCCCTCTCCCAAGCTGCATTAAGACTGAGCCAGGGGACACTATTCTATTAACACTATTAGGCTATCAGGCACAGTTTAATTGGACACAGTAATAGCATTTATATTTGTAGACTGAAGCACATATTTTCCAAGCTCTATATTATCACACCTGTCACAAAGGTTTTAGATTTCGTACTTAAGGAACATGAGTATAAAGCAATCTAATGTCCAATTCAGATTGATTGACATTATCTTTAGTTTTGTGGCATGAAACCTCAATCATAGGCAGGAAATGTGAAGTTTGTTAAGTTCTAACCAAATAAGACAGTACTTGCAGTACAGAGTTTCAGTTGAACCCAAGAACCTTTATTTTTAAAATTGAGAGCTAGTGTTCAACTCACATTTAACCGTGCAATAATGAGGTTGCCCTCACTCCAGGCACAGGGATCAGTGTGGAAGACGGCATGGAAAGATATTTAGAGCCGGAGGTACTAAACAACTTTTAAGAAAACAGCATCTTCCTGATACAATAGCAGAGATTCACATGGGAACTCACAAAGTCTGTGACAGCGCGGACAAGATTTGCACAAGCTCAAGCCAGACAAAATTCCAGCATAGAGGAGGAAGAGTGGCCACGCCTAAGAAGCTATTGAGAATTGATGGCTGCTAGGAAAATTAGTTTTCTTCAGCGTAGTGACACTGCGTATATCAACTGCACTTCAGAGCAGGCTGTATGATCAGGAGAAGCTGACCAGCACAAATAATGCTTTATGGTTTTTGTTTGGTTGATGTGTTGGTGGTTGTATGTGTGTGTGTGTTTCTTACGTTTTATGTTTTGTTTTAACAAAGTAAAAGACTGTTATGTTGAGTGAGTAGAGGAATATTTAGGAGAAGTCAGGATAAGGGAGAGAATATAATCAAAATATACTGTATAAAATTATCAAATACTAACTAAAGCACTTATAAAACAAAATATTCTCTCAGGAAGACCATCATTGGGACTTTGTCTCCTTACATACTGTATTTATCAAATGCAGAAGCATACAGAAGTGTGAAGATAAGATATGATTATTAGAAACATCAGAGATTGTTTCTCTGATTGGTTCTTCATTGCAGAACCCAAATCTCTGCTGTCTTTGGCTTCCAAACTCACTGGTTATTTTCGACCTGTTAAATAGGATTGATTACAGTTAGGGTTGGGGTGAGGGCTAGGATTAGGGTTAGCTTTTAGAGAGCTTTCTTCTTCATTTACATTCTTAAACATTCAGTGTCCCTCTCTTTGATAGTATTAATGATGTCAACTATTTGATCTGTGAATGTTCCTTCAGATCTTCACGACCCACCAAAAATTCAGCAGCTATCACCCATAAAAGCAATAGGACCTCCATAGCTTTATCCCCAGTCATGACTTCCACTTAGGATTCAAACTCAATATCCAGTTGTCACCTGTGAAGATAATATCTGTGTTACCAATGCACCCAAAAAGAAGCAAAACAAATCTCATACAATATCAGAGCTTAGAGATCCAAGACTTTTCCTCATTTCTCTGTGTATATCATAATTCCCAGAGCGAGGTCTAATATACATAGCTGAATTCAGTGGCTATTTCTTTTACTCTTCTCTAAAGTTGGGGTCATTTAATAAAAATATAGTTTGGGATCACAAGTGGGTTATCCAACATGTTGCAGAATGTATTAAAATGAAGCATCAGGACTATGCAGTAAAACATACCAGTAGTTTGTTTCTTAAAGTCAAAAGCAAAACACTTTCTTGATGATCTCTATAACACAAATCATGCTGTGTTACCTCAAGACGCTCATTCCAGTCAAGAAGAGGAAGTTAAGTCAAAAAGGAGCACTGCCACCAGGGAAGGAAGTCTGACATACCACAACCGACACCGTCTGCTCCTGTGATGAGTGCAAATGGCTCCAACTCTTCTCATTTTCCGCCAAATCTCTGTGGCTTCCATCAAATTGCACTGCATATAGGAACAAAAGCTTTCACTGTTCCGATGGTGAAGGATCCAGAAGTGTGACAAAGTGATGGAGCATTGCAGTTTGGGTGGATAGTGTTTATGTGGTGTCAAAGTTTTCATAAGCCATAGAAATTTTACTCTATGTCAGCTTTCCCACTTGTAACAGAGATACTATCAAGCACGAATACAGGTTAAGTTTCGAGTGTACAAGAAAGTAGGAGAAATGACTGCAGGGGCCCAGATCTCTAGCCCTTTCCACTTCCACAAAAATCACAGAGAAGGAAAGGGAAAGCAGAAAATGAAATTGTGCTCTTTATTTTTTTTAAAGCTACAAGCACACTTCTTGTAGAGAATGTAATCAAAAGAAAAATTTTGAGCAAAAGGTGCTGTGCTTGAAATGTAAGCATTCTCATGGTAGAAGCGTGTCATTAGCTGACTAACCTAGGAAATTTCTGCAAGCTTCTACCATGACACTGACTAAGACAATGTCTTCCGTGTGTATTTTCTTCATTGCAAAACACCATATTAAAGAACCTGCATTGTACTAACCTAGTGTGTAAGAACAGGACCCTAAGGGTTCTAAGTAGAACAATGAAAAAAATGTGCAGAAGCGCTTCCTTCTCCAGTAAGGAAGGGTTGCTATTTATGAGTATTTCTCATAATTTAGACAGTAGCACATGTATTGGAGAAAAAAATAAGTATGGAAGCAAATATGGGGTCTCTGTAGATGTCACAGGCAACTGGAAAAAAATCCATTCGAGGTGAAGAATGAAACTCAGGTCAGCACATGCTGGGTCAAAAGCTTCCAGGGCCTGAGTAAGCAGCTTGCTGTTTTTTTTTGAGGGGGGGTGTTTTTTTTAATTTTAACATTTTTATTTTATATTGATCACAGGTTATATACTTTGTGTCCCAGCCGTAGCCCCCTCTCACATTCCCTCCCTATCACACCCTTCCCTCCCTCATCTCCTCCCTGCCCCTTTCCAAGTCCACTGATAGGGGAGGACCTCCTCCCCTTCCGTCTAACTCTAGCTTATCAGGTCTCTTCAGGAATAGCTGCAATGTCCTCTTCTGTGGCCTAGCAAGGCCGCTCCTCCCTCAGGGGGCGGGGAGGTCGAAGAGCCAGACATTGAGTTCATGTCCAAAATAGTCCCTGATCCCCTTACTAGTATACCCACTTGGGTATTGAGCTACCATTTGCTACATACAAGCAGGGGTTCTAGGTTATAACCATACTTGGTTCTTGGTTGGAGAGACAGTCTCATAAAAGACCCCTGTGCCCTGATATATTTGGTCCTTTTGGAGCTCCTGACCTCTCCAGGTCATACTAACTTCCTCTTCTTGCATATGATTCCCTGTTCTCTGCCAAAGGGTTGGTTATGTTTCTTAATATTTGTTTTGATAACCTGCTAGGTATATTCTTTCCAAGGCCCTCTGTGGTAGGCTCTTGTCTTGTTACTTGTTTTCTCCAGCATCCAATGTCCATCCAATTTGACTTTCTAAGTGAGGATTAATCCTCTCACCCCAGGTCCTCTTTCTTGTTTATCTTCTTTAGGTGTATAGATTTCAGTATGTTTATCCTATCTTATAGGTCTATATAAGTGAGTAAATACCATGTATGTCTTTCTGCTTTTGGGATACCTCACTCAGGATGATTGTTTCCAGGTCCCACCATTTGCCTGCAAATTTCATTATTTCCTCCTTTTTAATTGCTGAGTAGTATTCCATTGTGTAAAAGTACCACAATTTCTGTATCTATTCCTCAACTGAGGGACATCTGGGTTGTTTCCAGGTTCTGGCTATTATGAATAAAGCAGCTTCGAACATAGTTGAGCAAATATCCTTGTTGAGTACTTGAACATCTTTCAGGTATATGCCTAGAAATGGTATAGCTGGATTTTTAGGAATCACTATTCCTAATTGTCTAAGAAAACGCCAAATTGATTTCCAGAGTGGTTGTACCAGCTTACATTCCCACCAGCAATGGAGGAGGGTTCCTCTTTCTCTACATCCTCTCCAGCATGTGTTGTCACTTGAGTTTTTGATCTTAGCCATCCTGACAGGTGTAAGGTGAAATCTCAGGGTCGTTTTGATTTGCATCTCCCTGATGGCTAAGGATGTTGAGCATTTCTTTAAGTGTTTTTCTGCCATTCTATAATCCTCTACAGTGAGTTCTCTGTTTAGCTCTCTACCCCATTTTTTAATTGGATTACTTGATTTGTTGCTTTTTAACTTCTTAAGTTTTTCATATATACTGGATATTAGGCCTCTGTCAGAAGTGGGATTGGTAATGATCCTTTCCCAATCTGTTGGCTGTCGATTCGTTCGGATGACAGTGTCCTTTGCTTTACA
>JAQQSO010006424.1:0-11320 GCA_028658305.1 Pachyuromys duprasi
AAAAAGAATAGTTGCTGTTTTATAGCATTTTACCTATTATCATGTACTAAGTTATTTTTAATTAAAAATTTTAATTTTATTGCCTCATAATGGCAGTGATTTATATTTTTAGAATACTTCATTAAAATGTGCTGAATAAAATACAAATGCCATTTCACATCTAGAACTGAGCTTAGAAAGAAGAAAAGAAATTTTCCAGGAGTAATAAGTGAGACTTAACAAGGGACAGTGTTTGGGAATTAAGATCCCGTGCATATCCTCAGATACTATAGGAGAGCCTCTTGGGAAGATGGCCATCTAGAGAGAGAATAACACAGACAGAGCAGGAAGCAGCCTGTTCCAAATGCAGGCTTTCCGTCTAAATGGACATGAAATGTTTTCTTATAGCATACTCATGCACTACGTAAAACAGAAGGAAAATCCTGAGATTTTAGAGAAGTTGTAGCCTAGGAACAAAGACTAATAAACTAGAAATCAGAAGCTAAACAACAACTTCCCCCTTTCAACATACCACTGTCTTCCACTTTTCTCTACCTCTACCCATGCTTTTTTAAACAAAAAGTAATTAATTAATAAAACCTCAATAAATAATTGAAGAATAAAAAATTCATTTGAATTCAAATAAATAAGTAAAATAACTGATATAATATAATATACATTTATTTTATAAAATTCCCAAAGTGTGCACTCTAAAAATTAAAAATACAAAAAAAGGAGAAGAAAAAACAAAATTAAGAATGCATAGGCCAGCCAATATCAAACTAAACACAGAGAGATTTAAATCCATCCCACTGAAATCAGGGACAAGGCAAGGCTGCCCACTCTCTCCATATCTCTTCAACGTAGTTCTTGAAGTCCTAGCTAGAGCAATTAAAAACTACAGGAGATCAAGGGAATACACATTTGGAAAGAAGTCAAATCATTACTATTTGCAGATGATCTGATAATATACATGAATGACCTCAAAAATTTTACCAGAGAACTCCTTCAGCTGATAAATTTTGTATTCAGGAAAGTGGCTGGATACAAAATGAACTAAAAAAAAAATCAGTAGCCCTCCTGTATACAGAAGACAAAAGGACTAAGAAAGAAATTAGGGAAGCAATACCATTTACAATAGCCACAAATAACATAAAGTACCTTGGTGTGACTCTAACCAAGCATATGAAAGACCTGTATGAAAAAACTTCAAGTTTCTGAAGAAAGAAATTGAAGAAGATATCAGAAGATGGAAAGATATCTCATGCTCATCTCATGGATTGGTAAGATTAACATAGTAAAAATAGCCATCCAATCAAAAGCAATCTTCAGGTTCAATGTAATTCCCATAAAATAACAACACACTTCTTTATAAAACTTGAAAGAACAATTCTCAACTTCATATAGAAAAACAAAAAACCCAGAATTACCCAAACAATACTGTACAACAATAGTATAGTATCATCTGGAGGTATCTCCATCCCTGATCTCAAGCTGTACTATAGAGCAACAGTAATATCATCTACATGCTACTGGCATAGAAACATAAGGTAGCTTAATGAAATTGAATCAAAGAGCCAGAAATAAACTCAGACACCAACGGATACATGATTTTTGATAAAGAAGCCAAAATCATACAATGGAAAAGAGACAGCATCTTCAACAAATGGTACTGGTCTAATTGTATATCTACATGTAGAAAAATACAACTAGATCCATATTTATCACCCTGCATAAAACTAAAATCCAAGTGGATCAAAGACCCCAACATAAAACCAGACACACTAACTTTGTTAGAAGAAAAAGTGGGGAAGATCCTGGAACTCATTGGCACAGGAGACAACTTCCTGAACAGAACACCAACAGCATAGGCTCTAAGAGTAACAATCAATAAATGGGACCTCATGAAACTGAAAAGCTTCTGTAAACAAAAGTCACTGTCATCAGAACAAAATGACAGCCTATAGATTGGGAAAGAATCTTCACCAACTCTATATCTGACAGAGGGCTAATACCCAGAATATATAAAGAACTTAAGAAGTTAAACAGCAACAAATCAAGTAATCCAATTTAAAAATGGGGTACAGAGCTAAACAGATAATTCTCAACAGAATATCAAATGGCAGAGAAACACTTAAAAATGCTGACTCTCAATAGTCCTTAGAGAGATGCAAATCAAAACAACCCTGAGATTTCACCTTACATCCACCAGAATAGTTAAAATCAAATATTCGAGTGACAACACATGTTGGAGAGGTTATGGAGAAAGGGGAGCTCGCCTCCATTGTGGGTGGGAATGTAAACTTGTACAACAACTTTGGAAATCAATCTGGTGCTTTCTCAGAAATTTAGGAAGAATGCTACCTTAAGATCTATGTATACCACTTCTAGGCATATACCCAAAATATGCTCAAGTAAATAACAAGGACATTTGCTCAACCATGTTCATAGCAGCTTCATTCATAATAGCCAGAAACCAGAAACAACCTAGATGTCTCTCAACGGAGGACTGGATACAGAAATTGTGGTACATCTACACAATGGAATGCTATTCAGCTATTAAAAACAAGGAAATCATGAAATTTGCAGGCAAATGGTGGGAACTAGAAAAGATCATCTTGAGTGAGGTAACCCAGAAGCAGAAAGACACACATGGTTTATACTCACTCATAAGTGAATAATTAATATAGGATAAACACTAAAATCTACACTCCTAAAAAAGCTAAACGATAAGTAAGACTCTAGGGAAGATGCTCAATCCTCATTCAGAAAGACAAACACGACAGACATTGGAAGCAGAAGACAGGGGCCTACCATAGAGGTCCTATGAAAGAGTCTACTGATCAAGATATCAAAGCAGAGGCTGATACTCATACCAAACTGGATAGAGGGCCTGGAATTTTATGAAAGAAAGGGGATATAGAAAGTCCTCAAGGGGATAGGAGCTCCAAAAGGAGACCAACAGAGCCCAAAACCCTGAGCCCTGGGAGTCCTGCAGAAACTGATACCCTAACCAAGAACAATGCATGGAGAGGACCTAAAACACAGGCTCAGATATAGCCCATAGACTCGGTATCCAAGTGGGGTCCCTAGTAAATGGAGCAGGGACTTTCTGTGGCATGAACTCAGTGACAGGCTCTCTGATCATCTTCCTGTAGGGGATTCAGCCTTGCCAGGCCACAGAAGAAGACAATGCAGCCAATCCTAATGAGATCTGATAGGCTAGGATCAGATGGAAGGGGAGGAGGACCTCCCCTACTAGTGGACTAAGGGAGGGTCACAGGGGGAGAAGAGGGAGGGAGGTTGAGATTGATAGGAGATGAGGGAGGGAGCATGGCCAGGATACAAATTGTATTGTAATAAATGATAATAATAAAAAATTAAGACCGAATAGGCCAACAAATAAAGTTTTGTATTTTGTATTGCGTATTACTCTATAAAATACACACACATACAACTACACATATCTATATAAACTTGGGTATTGCAAAGCCAATTAAAATATACATGATTTCACATAATTGTCTCTTTTGTGTAGGCCAAATCAACCTAAAATCTACTCGTGGATTTTCTATTGAACGTGACATGATATTATTAAGTGTTAGAGCTCTAGATTCTTTAGTTTTACATTGTTTGACACACATATCCTCATCCCTGTCCTCCAACTTGGGTAACAACCAATATATCCATTACTTCTTTTATTTAATCTTTTGGGTTGTGGGATTATAATGTAATCACATAATTTCTTCCTTCCATTTGCCCCCTCTAAGGTATTCCATATCACCCCCCCCCTTGCTCTATTTAAAATTCCTGGAATCTTTTTTCCCCACATTATTGTTTTTATATATGTAGTACTTCTTAATTTAGTTGACTCAAGTTATCAGATCAGAATGTAGACAGAATAAAGTGAAATTTTTGGCAGAAAGCAAATTGAATAGCCTCTCTCTTATTTCAGATAGATTGTTGATGAACCTTCATGGTCTGGACCATCACTATTCACATTTCCCTCACCATTCTGGTCTTCTGAGCTATCCCCTAGAATTATCAGTTAAGCTCTACTACCACAGTATCTTAACAGGTCTCCTCACCACAGATCCAAATTCTTTCACATCCCTTCCACAAAGTAGTTCCAATGGCCCCCAAAACAAATGATGAGGTTCCTCATAGGCATAACCCCTCCCCTGGTATCAATTATTTGTTAGCTCCTCTCATCATTATAGTGACAAAGTGCCTGACAAAATGAATGAATGATTTATTTTGAGTCACCGTTAAAAGGATATAGTCCACCACAGGGGGAAGGCAGCTTGGTAGGCTGAGGAGTAGCTGGTCACGTTATACCCGCAGTCAGGAAGCAGAGAGAAATGAATATGGTTTAATTCAGCCACAAAGGCCAGCCGATGGCACGTGGCCACACAGTTCATTGTAGGTAGCCCCTCTTCAGTTAAACCTTGTGGAAATATCTTCACACACCCACCCAGATGTATGTTTTCATAGTAATTTCAAATTTAGATAAGTTGACAATTTAAATTTAACCACAACAGCTGGAATTAATACACTTTGGTCAATGTAAATAATATTTTGAATGTAGTATCAAATTTAGCCTTCTTCTCATTTGTAGATTATTTTAGAAACTCTGATAAATATGAGAATTTTCATTTTGCAACATCTTTTGTTCAGCTTTGGAATATACATTAAATTGGCTTAACATGAAATGTTCTGTCTAGTATATTTTGGAAGGATATTCTTTTCTAAATGTCTGGTAGAATTCATCTTTACAGGCATCTGGTACTGGGATGCTTATAGTCAGGAAATTTCTGATTACTGATTCAGTATCTTTATTTGTTATTTGTCTCTTTAGGTTTTCTATTTATATTTGATTCCTTCTTGGTACTACAAGCTAAAAAGTGTTTCTAGGAATATATCCATGTTTATATAAATATTACCATTTCTTCTAGTTATTCAGTTTGTTGGCATATAATTATCCATAATAGCCTGTTATATTCATGTTTGAGTTTATTTTCTTGAATTTCTCCTCCCTCTTCTCTTCATTTTGGTTTTTGTTTATTCTCCTTAGTTTGAAAAATCTGCTTACTTTTGTTGATCTTTTTCCTATTGCAATTTAGTTTATATTTCACGAGCTCCTTTTCTAGTATTTATTATTTCATTCTCTCTATTAATATTGCACTTAATTTATTGTTTTTATAGTTATTGAGCTATTTTGGGTTGCTTAGTTGAGATGATCCTTTTTGATGCAGGTAGGTTTTTTCTGTTGTTGTTCTGTTGTTGTTTTGTTTTTAGTTTATTTTCATTTATTTTTAGTTTTTATTTATTTATTTAATTTCCAGTAGTTATTATTTTAAACTTCATTCCATACTGTGTCATCCATTTTCTGCTGCTTTATCAAAACTAAACTAAAGCCAATAGTGTTTTTAAAAGAGAGGTTGCATTGGTTGACATGCTGGGTGTACCTCCTTGGCTGTTTCTTCACATGCCATCAGATATTACAAGGAAACAGAAGAACCCCAAGACACCCCACCCTGTGTATCTTTCCTTACAGTCACCAGACCCACGTGAAAGTCCCATCCTGATGATCCTGTGTAACCCTAATTACCTCTAAATACCAGCGACACTTGGGTTGTGAATTCTGTCTCAGCGTGAATTTCGAAAAGGGCATTCAATCGGTGGCACCTGTTGTGCTGCGTGCGATTAATTTCTCCATCTTCATGTCACAAAATATTTTTCAGTCAGCGATTATTTGAGTTAGTAATTTGCTTTTACATCATATATGTGAATTTTTTCATTTGCTTTATGTTACTGCTGTGTAATTTCCATTGAATAAAGAAGATATTTTGAGTGACTTTAGTCTTCTTTCTTATGTTTGTAAAAATTTGTTTTGTATTCTAGCATGTGGTATGTCCTGGAGAATGTTAGCATGCCCTCAAAAAATGTCGAATCTGTTACCACAGGATTGAATACTCTATAGTAACCTATGAGGTGCAGCATATAAATCTACTATTGCTATCTTGATGATCTGGCTGTAAATGAAGGTGCATGCTATCAGTCCATTGTTTTCTTTCTTGATCTATTTGTCTCTCATTTATCATTCTATCTAGCTATTCAGCTACTTATCATCTCTCAATATATTGCTGTCTATATGTTTATCTCACATATATATGCATGTGTATGTGTTTATACATTTTATGTACATACTTTAAATCTAATACCTACAAAATGTGCTTCATAATCCATGGATTTCAAAGTAGCTGGAGCATCTAAACTCAGAATAAAAAGTCTCTGACTGTAACATGACTACGGTTTGTTTCTTGTCATTCTTTTTATAAACAATAAAGTACTATGTAGGCTTTGTACTGTATTAGAGACTGTTTACATGGTAGGTCTGTGCTAACAGCCTGTGTCGACAGCATCTGAGTCTTCCTAGTTGGGAGCAGCTACCAATTCTTTCTGGAACTGTCCTCTGATCATAGCTTTTATAAAGTTCATTATTGTCCAATTTGAACCTGCTCATTCCTGTGCTGACTCTAGTGCTCTCTCTCCAGCTATTGCTCTGTCTGTCTGTCTGTCTGTCTGTCTGTCTCTCCCTCCTTCCTTCCCTCTGTCCCTCCTTTTTCTTCTTCAATATCTTACCCGTTTCTGTAATGACACAGCCTATGTATCATTAAATCTAAAATGACTCTCATCTTGAAGGAATTTAATTGTGTCTTTTAAAATTCCACTCAGCTATTTGTTTCTTTATTGGTACATTTAATCCATTTACATTTAAAATAATTGTCAATAGAACAGGAATTACTTTTGCCATTTTGTTGTTTTCTTTTGGTTTTAATTTTCCTTCCTTGCTGCCGCTTTGCTATTTGATGATTTTTAATGCTATAAAGTCTTTATCTTTTCTGTATCTACTATTGATGTTTGTTTCTCATTGCCCAGAAGCTTACATGAAACATTGCAGTCTTGCTAATGCTGGTAACAACCTAAATTGCACACAAAAGCTGTGAAGAGCACTTGCTGTGTTATCAGGTTTTGGTAGACATGTTCTTCTGTGCAGTCAATCTTGCCACCATCATCTTTGGCATTGAAAGAATAACTACTAGCTTATATACATATATAGATATATGTAGATATAACACTACTTATGCTAATTATGATTTTTCAGGTCTATTTTGTAACTCATATATATAAATTCCACTGTTCAAAAAAGAAAAATTAAAATGTCCTAAGATGATGATGTTTCCTATCTTCATAATTCATTTCTATCTTTTTTCCTTAACATTTGAAAACTAATGTTTATTTTATTATCTTTTTCTTTTATAATGAATTAGAAAAGTATTTAGAAATGTGTTTTGGTTTGTTTGTATTCTGAGCTAGTTTAAAGCAGCATTATTTAAAAGTAGTATTGTTAATTCCCTTTCTAGCTTTTGTTTAATTCTCAAGTATGGTTCTCATTTTTCATTGTTACCTGAAACTTTAAGATTTTGATTTTATGTATATATATATATTCCTCAAAAATCTTTATTTTTGGACAAATTTAAATTATAACATTAAGGTAAATGTAAGTTCTTTATTTCTCAAGTTTCATTTTATATTTATTTAAATTTAATGTTCTTTACTAGTTTACATGCTATTCTACATCTCTGAAATATTTGGACTGCATTCTTTGATTCATAAGTATTTAAAAATGTAAATTTCTTTCTTTTCTCAATATTTTAAAATTTATTTTTTTCTAATTCTATTTTTATGTCCTGCACCATTTCCTTCATCTGTTTGAATGTGGCTTCCTGTGTCTGTATTATGGCCTCTATTTTTTTGTTCGTTTCTTCTCAATATGCCACAAATTTCGCCTCTGCTTGTCCCTCTGTTTGTTTGGCTGTATTTGCCTGTGTTTCTTTGAGAACTTTGTTCAGTTCCTCTTTCTTAGCCTCCACTGGGGAGATCAATTCTTTGAGAGATTTGTCCATTTCCTCTTTTACTGTCTGGATTTGCTTGGCTATTTCTCTGAGAGATTTGTTTGTTTCCTCTTTATGTGACTCTAATAACTGGATATTTTTAAGGTCATTTTCCTGTGTTTCTGAGTATCCATTGATTTTGGGAGTTGCTGGTGGAGCTATGATTTCCTGATTTTTGTTGGGTGTGTTGTTTCGCCTACCTCTGGACATTTGCTTAACTGTAACCTGCACTGTTTGTTCTTGGGTTCTGTAGTTCAGATTAGTAGTGTCTTTCTCTGGTGTCTGGAGAATTCTTCAGGGAAATGAGAGAGGACCAACGGTTTCAGCATGTGCATTGGTGCTTCACCTGTACCTGTGAGAAGGAAGTCCGCAGGCACAGAAGGGCAAATGCGGTCGAGCGTGTGCATGTGTGCATGCGTGTGTGCATGTGTGCATGCGTGTGTGCATGTGTGTGTGTAAGTTTGCCTTGAGGGACAGGGTGCTAGAGAATGTAGAGACCTTCAGTGTGAGGGAGGGGCACCTTACAGTCACCGAAGGGGTCACAGGCACTGAAGTTATCACTTGCGCTGGTGATTATTGCATGCGCAAATTCTCTGAGTATGTCAGTGGCCTACAGGCTTCTGGTATTCCTCTCTAACTGAGCTCCAGAAGTTATTTGCCTAAACTCAGCTCTTAGCTCCACAGAGCCAGGGCTTCCTTGTCCCAACAGACCCTCTGTTTCCCACCGTGGATGTGTGGGTGGGAGATTTCTGATGTCTGGCTTCTAGCTTAGAAGCACCCTGGATCTGAGGCTCTGCTGGCACTTGGGGGTGCACTCATTCTCTAGCAGGTCAAATCGAAATGCACAGGGGTTCCTCCTGTTCTCTACTGGCCCGTTTGGACCTGCTGAGCCAAATGTGCGCTCAGATAGCTCAGTGGTGTTGTGATTGCTGTACCCAGAAATCCAGTTGCAGCTGCAGAATTGGGGTGTCTAGTTGCCTGCCAGGAAGTCTTGTGTAGCCACTACTGTGGCCTGGCGCCTGGTGCCCCTGGGCAGTTTTGCAGATCCGCTGAACTTTGGTGGCTGCACAGACTGCTGTGCTGTCCACCAGTGAGGGCCTGAGGGGCTCATGCAGTCAGGCTCTGAGGTGCTAGTAGTCCTGCCTCTGTGGACTCTGTTCTCAGGCAGCAAGATCTGAGCCACTGGCACTGCGGCTCTGCCCCTCCAAGGGGGAGGGGGGACCGAGGAAAGAAAGTGCCCCTCTCTGTTCAAAGAGAAGTCTGCATCTGACCAATTTTGGAGTTTTAAATCCTCTGTCTTTCATAAACGGTGCGCGCTGATCGCCATCATCTTGGATCCCTTAAATTTTATTTATTTTTGTTTACTGCAATTTATTCACTTTGTATCCCAGCTGTTGCCCCCTCTCTTGTCCCATCCCAATCCTGACCTCTCTCCCTCTTCTCCTCCCATACCCCTCCACAAGTCCACTAATATGGGAGGTCCTCCTTCCCTTGCCTCTGACCCTAGACTATCAGGTCTCATCAGGACTGGCTGCATTGTCTTCCTCTGTGGCCTGGTAAGGGTGCCCCCACCTCAGGGAGAGGTGATCAAAAGCTAGCCACTGAGTTCATGTCAGAGACAGCCCCTGTTCCCATTGCTAGGGAACCCACTTGGAGACTGAGCTGCCATGGGCTACATCTGATCAGGGGCTCTAGGTTATCTCCATGAATGGTCCTTGGTTGGAGTATCAGTCTCAGAAAACACACTAGGGCCCAGATTTTTTGGTGCTGTTGCTCTTATGGAGCTCCTGTCCCCTCCTGGTCTTTCTATCTCCCCCTTCTATCATAAGATTTCCTGAACTCTGCCTAAAGTTTGGTTATGAGTCTCAGCATCTGCTTCAATACCCTTCTACATAAAGTCTTTCTTTCGGGGGAGTTTTCTTCATTCCCTGTCTTTTCTGTCATACTGAATTTACTAAAATATGTTTATCAACTTTTCAATCATATTGATCATCCTATTTTTCAAATGTATAATTGTTTGTTGTAATGGAAGTTTCAGTTTTCTTAAAAGCTCAGTCATATAAATGTGCCACATTATCTGTATCCATTCCTCCATGAGGGTCATCTAGGTTGTTCCTAGGTTTTAGCTATTACAAATAAAGCCACTATGAGCATATTTGAGCAAATGTCCTTATTGAATGGTGTGGCATCTTTTGGTTATATGCCCAAGAGTGGTATATCTGGGTCTTGAGGTAGTGCTATTCCCAATTTTCTGAGAAAGCTTCATTTCCAAAGTGATTGTACATATTTGCACACCTACCAGCAATGGAGGAGAGTTCACCTTTCTCCACATCCTCTTCAGCATCTGTTGTGACTTGAGCTTTTTTCCTCAGCCATTCTGATGGATGTAAGATGAAATCTCAGAATCGTTTTGATTTGAATTTTCCTGATGACTAAAGATGTTGAGCATTTCTTTTTTGTTTTTTATCTTTTTTTTTTCAGAGTGATGGAAGTTTATTGAACACTGAACAAAAACTGACCAGTCAGGGCCATAATCTGGACTCTGGAGCCAGACTATGGTGCTGGTCTATTTCTTTTATTTTTTTAATTTATTTACTTTTATATCAATCACAGGTTAGGTACTTTGAATCCCAGGCGTAGCCCCCTCCCTCATTCCCTCCCACCCTCCCACTCCCTCCCTCATCTCCCTCCTCCCTGCCCCCTCCAAGTCCACCAACAGGGGAGGACCTCTTCCCCTTCCATCCAACCCCAGCTTATCCTGTCTCCTCAGGGCTGGCTGCAATGTCCTCCCCTGGGATCTAGCCAGTCTGTTACTCCCCGGCTTATATGGGGGAGGGTCAAAGAGTCAGCCATCAAGATCATGACTGAAACAGTCCCTGTTTCCCTGAATAGGGTCTTCAGTCCTACACCGAGCTATCATGGGCCGCATCTGAGCTGGGGTTCCAGGCCATATCCACACATGGTCCTTGATTGTAGAAACCGTCTCATACAAGACCCCTGTGCCCTGCTCAGTTTGGTCTTTGTGGAGCTCTTGTTCTCCTCAAGTCTCAACAACCTCCCCCAGATCTATCAATACTTCTCGCCCTCTGCCAGAGGCTTGATCGCGAGTCTTAATATCTGCTCTGATACATCGCCACATTGATCCCCCCAGAGGTCCTCTTTGGCATGCTCCTGTTCTGTTGCTTGTTCTCTCCTCCACTCAATGTCCATCCCATGTGTTCATTCAAACAAGCATTGATCATACCAACCTGGGTCCTCCTTCTTATATATCCTCTCTAGCTGTGTAGATTTCAGCATGACCTTCTTATCCTATAGGTCTATATGAATGAGAATATACCATATGTTTCTTTCTGCTTTTGGGATACCTCACTCAGTATGATCGT
>JAQQSO010006425.1:0-11319 GCA_028658305.1 Pachyuromys duprasi
GAGGAGGTCCTCCCCTGTTGGTGGACTTGGAGGGGGCGGGGAGGAGATGAGGGAGGGTTGGGGAGGGTGGGAGGGAATGTGGGAGGGGGTACGCATGGGATGCAAAGTACCTAACCTGTGATTGATAACAAAAAAATAAAAAGTAATGATAAAAAATGTCATATATACATATATATTCAGGGGGAAAAACAAAGCTTTTCTTTACCTGTCTTTGTCATTTACTTGTAGTTTTACTTTATAAAGAATTCTGTTTCTAGCTAATACCAAGCAGGAAAGCCTTGCATAGTTAACAATATTCACTTAAATTTATGAAATAAAATGAACACCAAAAACAATAGAGCAAGAAAAGGAAGACACTACAGAGGTTCATGGCCCATGACAGCCACCATCCTTGCCCTCTGAGGCCTCTATGATCCAGGTACTGGAACAGGAATGGGAAACTGATTGGTGTTGGCTGCAGGAGAGAACCATGTTCTTCAAACACTGAGACCCAAACTCTCATTTCTTTCTGAGCTTCCAGATGCTGAGGAAGTAAGACTTGGCTCCTCATATCCTCAGTGTCATGAAATTCTCCTTCCTGCTCTTTTATGTTAATTAACATTATGCTATTTTAATGTCGATATTTTTAGTGTGGTTTATTTTCAACACCCATAGAAAGGAAAAAAAAAAGACTCAAAATCCCCTTTCCTTTAAGTCTATAATTACGCTTAATTCTTTGGTTTGAAGAGCATTTCCTTCCTTTACACATTTTATCTGAAAAATGTTCATACTATAGGGAAAAATAGATCCTTGGTTTACTATTTAAAATCATTTTGAAGCAATTTAATTCATCAGTCTAATTCCCAAATACAGGGAGGAATTCAAGATTCACGCTGAATGATGTTAGCAGAAGAACTGGCAAGGAAAACCAGGTAGTGATTGTGTCTGCCCTCCTTTCCCCAGCAAATCCTATGGATTCTTTTTTTTTTTTTTTCCATTTTTCTTTATGGCCTGCTCTCCCCAGGAACTAAAGCGTCCACTTCTCCCTCCTTCCCAATTCTGCTCTCCATAAAACTGTGTTGTGGAGAATTTGGAATATTAAAACTTGCCTCAATATGAAATATCAGCCCCAGACTCCAAAATGATGTTGTATATACAGCTTTGAGGAAAAGAGAATAATAATACAGAACATTCTCATCTTTTGATGTAGTGAACAAATACAAATCATGTTGACAACATTTTGGTGTGGCTGTTAACTTATGCCCAGCAGAGGACACTGCTAATGAATATAAGCCATTGGCAAACAGTGCAACATAAACATAAAGACATTCATATACTTTGACTCTGTAATATATCTTTGGGGATTTTGTTTTTTTTTAAAAAAAAACTCAGAAATAAAGCTCAAATCAACAAAAAGTGTTTGTCTTAGTGCTATATAAACATATGAACTAATAAAAGCTCACTGAAAATTATCAAAATATTCAGTAATAAAAGACTAACTTATTAATTATGTAACTACAGCAAGAGATAATTTAATGAGCCATTAAAGTTATGGTACAATGGGTGCAGAGCCAAATAGAATCACAAAGTGCCATCATAGTAGTTCTCTAATTATATGATGATTATTCTTCAGAAGGTGCATTTTTGCTGCAGATCTGCTTGGCTATGAAATCTGGACAAAGAACAGGGAAAGGGAACACCTAAATATTTTACACAGTTTAGGAAAAAGAACAAGATGCTCCCAAGAGTACTCAGATGTTACAGAAAACTGGCAAAGCCAAGAGGTATGTGGGAGTGAGGGCAACAGAAAAACATTCTCTGGAAAGGATGGGAATGCCCTAAAAACAGATAACAACTATTGAACATCTATATTTAGATGGCTTGCTGCTGGTTAACCTTGTGGGCCCCTCTGTCTCCCAGTTAGGAAAGTTACTGTTCTTCATTAACATATATGGATAGATTCTTCATAAGAACTTCCAGTAATGCCAAACAGTTAGCTTACTAAGAAGTGGCTGTTACAAGGATCTGAAGCTACTGCACATTTGATATGTGGACCTCCATAGCTCTCCCTGGATTCAGCCACTTCCTTGGTCAGTAGCAGGGTGTTTGATTTCACACTGTAGCTCTGAATATTGCATGATTCACTCATGAATACCACTGAATGGTCTGGCATATAGCAAGCCCAACGCATGCCTTTTACAACCAGTGATCTTTGTCTTCCACTTCCTGCTTCGTTATCTCCTCCCCAACTTCCTCATTCTTTTCCTCCTCCTTATACTCCTTCTCTTCTTTGTCTATCTCCTCTTTGTCCTTCTCCTCCTCATCATCATCACATAACTACTGTTCAGGCAGATGTTTTGTGAGATGTTTTGGAAACAAGAGTTAGAAGTTGTATTTATGGCTGTGGACCAATTTTATTTTATTTTTTTTCAAAAAATTGGGTCATTCTGTCTGGTTACATCAATTTAACTTTCTTAATAAAGAGAAAATTCAACCTAGTCAATTATCTAGGGATTTAGTTGTTTATTACAGATGGTTAGTCTGTGATTGACCATTTAAAATCAGGAAGGAAAATGCCACTACATTTGAGCTACAAAGAAAAATATACATTGAATACAAAGCTAATATAATGACAAACATTGAAATAGACAAAATGTTCTTTCATTATAAAAAATATAGTCATAACAAGAACAGAATGTGGGTAAAACAGCTGGGAATTTTTAAATTTTGATTTATTTCAATTCATTTGATTCTGTTTATGGAAAAAAAGCGTTCGGCATAGATTTGAGATTTCATTATATTGACACAAACGTTTCCCTGAAATTTTGAGAAGAGCACCAGGGATATTCTCTTAAACATAGAAATAGTACATCTATGTTAATTTGGAATTTGGTATCTTTCAAGATGAAACTATTAGAAGATATAAAATAATCAGGTTAAATTGTAAGATGACAAGAATGTGTGATTCACACAAATACAATTTAAGAAGCTTTATATGTACTTTTCAAAGTCCTTTTCGTTTTCTTAAATTTCTTATAAATATTATGAACAGTTATGTTTAGATGTATAAATTTAAATAATCAGTTTTAACAAGAGACATGGTATTGTGTCTCAAAAATTTTAATCTTTTGAAGTTAATTACAATAAAGAACATATGTCTTCTAAAAATTACAATGATTTATCTATCAGCAACTTAAGCATGTCAAAGGGACTGCACTTGAACAAAACTATAATCTTAGAGGTATTTGCAGACTTAGAACTGTTACATGAGTAAAGTACTCATAGAAACAGCTTAAATTGATAAACCCAGAAGAATGGCACTAATTGTTGGCATTTTCAGAGAACCACTACAGGCGCAGTTTGGGGAGTGGGCAGGGAAGATGACCCTGTGCTTACAAGCACTTGTTGTGTAAGCCTAATGACCTGAATTCTATTCTGGGACCCCATGCCAAAGCTATGTTGCAATGGCCCACATTTGTAATTCTAGCACTTCTGTATCAAGATGGGAGGTTGAAATGGGAAAACTACACGCAAGCTTGTGGCCAGATACCCTGCCTGTATGGTGCTCAGTGGAAGAAATAAAGAGAGACCCTGCCTCAATGAGGTGGAAGGAGATGACTGACTCTGGATAGTTCCTGTGTGGCTCCACAATAGTGTCATGACATGTGCACTTCCACACACACACACACACACACACACTAGACACAGAGACATACACACTAATTAATTAAAAAGAATAAAAGGCTACAGAAATAAAGATGGCATAGATTTAGATGTGCTCAGAACTGACAGGTTTTCCGGGTTGTAATCAAGACCAAAGATTCAAGACACAGACATACATTCCTATGCTAATTGTCATAGAGCCCAGGACTGAGTCCCATCTGATTAATGATCATGTGTGCCCTTGATTGATCATTGTTATTGACTGAAGAACGATATCCATAAAGCTTCCAATCACTGGCCATTGCTAAATAAAAATTAAAGCCTACAGCTAGTTTTGAAATTGGGCTGCTACTTACAGACCTGTCCCATATCAAAAAGCAAATAGTTGAACACACAGTGCTTCCAATCATCAGTGGGAATGTGTCCAGTCTCTGCAAGTGAATGTGCAAGGATCCTTCAACAAGATCCAAACCTTCCCTTCCCTGAATGAATTTTGAGAACTGGCTAATCAAACAGCTCTGGAAAAATCTCAGTTGCCTCTACTCAAGCCGCAGGAGGAGGATGGATGAGATGTTGACCTGATCAGGTGCTGGATCACACGAAGGTTATGTTTGCTGTATTGTTTCTTTAAGTAATTTATTTATTTTTATATTAATCACAGGTTATGTGCTTTGTATCCCAGCCGTAACCCCCTCCCTCATTCCCTCCCACTCTTCCCATCCCTCCCTCTTCTTCTCCCTGCCCCTCTCCAAGTCCACTGATAGGGGAGGACCTCCTCCCCTTCCATCTGACCCTAGGTTATCATATCTCTTCATGGCTGGGTGCAATATCCTCTTCTGGGATCCAGCTAGGCTGTTCCTCCCAGAGGCGGGTGGGGGGAGGGTCAAAGAGCCAGCCATTGAGTTCATGACCCAAATAGTCCCTGTTCCCCTTACTAGGGTACCAGTTGGATACTGAGCTACCATGGGCCACATCTGAGCAGGGGTTCTAGGTTATAGCCATACATGGTCCTTGGTTGGAGAAACAGTCTCATAAAAGACCCCTATGCCCTGATCTATTTGGTCTTTGTGGAGCTCTTGTTTTCCCCAAGACTTACTAACTCCCCCTTTTTTCATATGATTCCCTGCACTCTGGCAATGGCTTGGTTGTGAGTCTTAATATCTGCTTTGATACATTGTTATGTAGATCTTTCAGAGGCTCTCTGTGCTGTCCTGCTGCTTGTTTTCTCCTACATTCAATGTCCATCCCATTTGTCCATCTAAGTGAGGATTGATCATCCCACCCTAGGTTCTCCTTCTTGCTTATCTTCCCTAGGAGTATAGATTCCAGCATGTCCATCCTATCCTATAGGTCTATATAAGTGAGTATACACCATGTGTTTCTTTCTGCTTTTGGGATACCTTACTCAGAATGATCATTTCCAGGTCCCACCATTTGCCTGCGAATTTCATGATTTCCTTGTTTTTAATTGGTTTATCTCTACAAAACGTGGTTTCCTCCTTATGTCTCAAACATTACCAAGGAAAGCTGAAATCTACTCTTTAGCACTGCATTAATAAAAATGCCATATTAGAGATTTTTCTATGGACAAAATATGTAATGCAGACAAATGTGTAAATACTTCTAAGTTAAAATGATACCTCTAATAGTTTTAGGTCAACACTTCATATAATACTGACTTCTATGTGTGTACTCTCAGAGAAGCCTGTCTATAAATGCCTGTTTTGATCATTTTTGTGTTTGACATGAACTCTGATCCTTTCCCCTGTGTTTGAGAAAGTGTAATGAGGAACAAACCCTGGGTGAGGGTGTGAGGATCTTCTCCCTGCCCAGTAAGAACCAGTGTAGTCCAGCATGAAACTGATACCGTGACTGGGGCCTGATGTGTGTTTTTTCCACTCAAGTGCACACATACATGTGCCCTCACTCAATCCTGAGTGTGTGGATTTCCCTTGTTGGTCAGGATCAAGAGACCGAAGGACCTGCAATGGCAGCCTCCACTTTTGGCTCCAATCCAAACTCTTGCACAGCTACGGAAATAGGCTTGAGATACAACCTTGGAATATGGAGCACAAACATACATGTATTTAAAAGAAATAAAATGGAAATGAGCATATCAAATGCATTTTAGTCTGGGGTTTGTCTCACTGAGAAGATGCAGAGCCTGCTGTGTTTCCACAGCACAGAGTAAACTAAATGCTGCAAGACACAGTATGGCACACCAGCCCATACTCAACACTGCTTCTCTTTATGCAGTGGGGAAATGTGGAGGAAACTTGTGACTCTATGCATCACTCTCAGCTTGTAACTTACTTCTCTAAGCTAGACAATACTCAGCAAAAACAGAAGGAAGGAGGAGAATTCCACACAACAGGCCTTTGGCACACAACATTCCTAAGCAAAATGCCTCTGACTTCAGAATCAGGTAGTGTGTTGAAATGAAGGAAGGTCAAGAAAATGATAATTACAGAAAGTATTTTTAAAACTACACACTTATGCACTATTGACTTTTCACTTTATATCTGAGGTGTTTTAGGAGGATACAGGAAAGGACAATCCCGCCAAACTGCAACACTTCGACTCATCACAAAGAATCAAGTGTCCATGCTTTTAGTCCTCTCTAACACAGCTGAGGATGACAAGCCAGTCATGTTACTGGCTACTGCAGCAGGGCTGACCTCCAGGACAGCTTACCTTAAGCAACTTGACTACTTTTCTTTCTCTCCACTCCTCCTGAGATTTACAGCTTACCTGTCCTTGCATGCTTTTCTCTTAAAATGTAATACAATTGTCCTTGATCTAAAATAAACACAAAAGTAAATGAACAAGTGTTTGGTGTTAAATAAAAATACATTCTACTACCCCACGGGGTGTAGGTTAGAAAACCCATTACTTCTGCCAAGTTAAAACATTTGAATCCAAACTTTGTAGTTTGGTATACTACTTATTTTATACTTAATGTTTCCTGAAAACAGCCTTCTATGAGCTATATAAGGTATCATCTAAGATCTTGAGTGTTTAAGCTGAGTTGAATAGAATAGAATAGAAAGGTATGGATAGCTATTCATTCTTTCTTCAAAACAAATTATTTACCCCTGACCCATATATTTATGATAATACCTATAAAATTAGTACTAGGTTTCTATTAAATAAATTGTTATTTTGCTATGATTTCTTCAAAAGTTATCTTTTTTTAAAATTTGTGGTAAGATGTAATTAGTCACCTAAAAGGACTGTCAAAACTGTGAGAAACACTAGTTTGTAATACAGAGATTTAAGCAAAGAACAAGATTTAGTTTTAACTCATTAAGCTTTTGTAACTGTATTCTACACAATGTCCAAAATCCCTCTCCTAAGTATGTGTGTAAGTCAACATTCTGCTCTGGTAATTTTCTCCAACTCTCTATGCTCCATCTTCTCTAGTAAGACAGCCAGTGTTTCATCAACTCTGCAGTAGGGATCTGAAAAAGAAAGAAAGAAACAAGCCCTATGACTAGTGTTCTCTCTTACACATTCCCTTTAAAGTGAATGAGCAGGATTGGGACTGGTGGCATTTGGAGCAGGTGGCCAATAAGACACCATTGTTTGCTTTTACAGAAAATTGTAGATGCTTAACTGCTTAAATGTTGTCTCTTTGCGTACCAGTTTCAACAACTACAGAGGGACAATTTTTAATTCAAAACATGTCTAATGAACATAAAGACTGTGGGAAGTAACCTTTCTTTGCTGCCATTCTGAGGTGCTTCATGATCTGACAACGTCAAAATATTTTTGATCTGGGATTTCCATTTCTACATTGGCTTTGCATTTGAGTGCTGTGCTCTTACAAAGCTTGCCTTCTGCCAGCCTCCACCAACTCCAGGAGGGAGTGAAGGAGTTGTCCAAATAGCGAATATGAGTCCGCATGAAATGATCTGATACAAGTCTAAACTAAAGCCTGCGTGTACACAGAAGGAATAATCTGGTTAGGGGTAAGGAGACAAGAAAGATGACATTGCCGAAACAACACAGGAAAATAAAGCCACTCTTGCCAGGCTATCACACTGCAACAGGGCTGACAAGCACATTCGCACTGCACAGCTTTGATGGATTATGTTTTCACAGATTATTCTCCTCAGGAACACGTGCATTTTAATAAGCAACAAAGCCCAAATCAGAGGGAAAGTAATAAAGGTGGGATTTCAGGCACCTAGACAGGCTTATGACAGAAACTACTGGAATCTGAGGCTTGCTGGAATCCATCAGACTAGACAAGCAGGCTTCCTTGGCACACACACGTGTGCCTTGGACAAGAATGTGAACAAGAAGATGTACAAATATAAGGGAAAAATGTTTACAGTGACCCAACTTCTAGAACGTCTCTCCACTGTGAAATCCGGTACAATCAACATTGCATTTTCAATTTCAGCTTGAAAATGACTTCAACAGAAATGGAGTAAAAGGTGAGCTACATATTCTGAGATCAACTAAAAAAATTTCAAAACCTAAAATTTCCAGCATCTGCAATCAAGTTTTACTTTCTTTAATTCATGTATAGCAAGGTATTTGTAGAGTAATGCAGGTGATTTCATTCATAATCATGAGCTATGTATTTAAGCAATCAGACCTACACATAATTACTCATTCTGGGTGAAAAGCCGTGCCTAGCTTTTCTAGGGATATATATGCATTTTGTCCAAATTTAAAACCAATCACAAATGCTTTACAATTCCATTCTGAACTTAATTTTGCCCATCAATGAGATACGAGGCATGCGGAGTGCAGGAAATCAGTTCTTGGAATTTGATGGGAGGAAAAATGGTAGTTCCACAGAAAAGGAGAATGGCTCCACTAGTCACTATTCAGAATGTCCATAAATGTAATTGTCAGCATGGCCATTTTAATGATGGCAACCCCACCCCACCCCCATGCTCAAAGATCAGTCACATACTTGTATTGCTAGCAATGCAGGTACCCTAGAAAGTATTCCTATCTACCCTAGGAGCCTTTGGGACTCATCTGGACTTGCCTCATCTGTGCCCTGAATTTATCACCACAGCTTCTAGAGTCTATCAGCCACAGCCATACTGCTACCAAGAGTCCTCTGAGGTAAAACTGAATACTTACACCTTTGTCCTAACTTTTACATCCCCTCTATAACTTGTTCACACATGCTATTGACATTCTTGGAATTCACTAAATATAAAGAAATATTATTCCCTGGAAAATTTAAAAACAGCAAGGAGCTAAAGAGCCAAACTCTCACAACTTTCCTTTCAATAACTCTTGCCTTCTGTGATTAACAATAAACTCCTACTCTGCTCTGAACACTGAGAGACTGAGCTTAAATGCAACAACAAATGCTCCCTTATGAAGAGGCTTGAGGCTTTCCCCCATTGTTCACCACCTCCTCAGTCTTAAAACTGTTCCCCTTCCAGCTTTCCTAGAGACTCTTTTCTGTTGTCATCAACCTCCCAAGCTGTGAATTTAAAGTTCTTTGAAATTCTTGTCTAGTTTCCACATGAAATTTCCTTACATTGATCCTAATTTATATGCTTTCCTTACTGAACACAGCCTCTTTGTTTGCTTAGTGTAATGGGACTTCTTGAAGTTAACAGAACTCACTAAACACTATATCTGGCATTTGTTAATAACATTTTAAGAAGATGTAATAATAGTTAAATAATTGTAGTATTATATATAAGTAATATAGGTCACTTTTTTTTCCAGTTGAACTATTAAATACTCCTGTAATCAGTTCACAAACTTCTATATTCTGCAATTCCACTAAATCAAATTAATCTTTGTAACACTGGGTATTTATATCCTTTCATAAAATGTTTAGAGTATGTTTATTTTCTGAGTGAAAAGGTTATATTTCTTTGGATTAGATACAGAGATTTCACGAATTCAAATCATGTCACCAACAGTTTATTGCTTTGTTTTCTTGCCACTACCTCATGCTGCAGGCCACCTAGAAAATCCACAAGACTAATGGGTTTGCCTTTCTTTTCTTTTTCTTTTTTCATTTTTGTTCCTGTCTTGATTGCATGGTGTTCCTGTTTGCAATGTTAAATTTTCTGCCTTTCCAGGCATTTCATCCATATTGGAGGTGAGACTTTCTTTGTCTGAACTCTGACATCACTCAGTCATTTCAGCCTTCATTCATACAGCTTTCTGTTTTATTTATTTATATCCATCTTTCACCTCTGCTAATGAAATGAAGCTATTAAAGAAATAATTTTGCACTTGATCAGCCTTGGCTTTCCATGTCACATAGTATGCAAACCGGATCACACAGTCAATTTGTTGATTGAATGAAAAAATTATTAGCAATAAATCCCTTGGCTAATGGAAAAGGTGATTGATAGGAAACATTTGTTTTCTACTGACTTCCATTATGTAATTAAATATATGCTCCCATGGGACAATAAGAAATTGCAATGCTGCCTCCTTTAGCCTGACTTGGTCATGGAAATCGGACTGGGAAAACATGGAAATGAAGGAAGATGACAGTGGGAAAAGAACACACATACAGAAAAGTTGGGAGTGGATGAGCTGTCCTCACTTTGATAGAGGACTCCTACTGGGACAACCCCCAAACTCTGCAAGTCCATTATATACAGAATGAGGAGAAAAACCGCCTCATCTCACCAGAAGTCTCTGTACTTACAGGTGTCTCAGGCTGTAAACATCAGGGAGGAGGAAGAGACAGTGGTGCTTTCTGCACATGCGCGTTAACATTCATCTTGAACCAAAGGACTGGCTTTCTTTCTTTTTTTATTAAATTTTTATTTTTTATTAATTACAGTTTATTCACTTTGTATCACAGCTTTAGCCTCCTCCCTCATTCCCTCTCAATCCCACTCTTCCTCCCTCATCTCCTCCCATGCCCCTCTCCAAGTCCACTGATAGGGGAGGTCCTCTTCCCTAGGACTGGCTTTCTTACTTTCCTGAGCCTCACCCAAGAAAGGCATTGCCATTTCCATGGATCTCGGGTATTGTCATGCTCATGTCAACAACACACATTCGCTCAAGACTGCCTCCACTCCCTGAATAACATACATAACATAATACACAGAAGAACATGCAGCTCATTGAAACCCGGCATCTTAGACCAAACACAGAAAAGCCCACTGACTGCCAGCCATCCCTAGCTACCTTCATTTCTTGACAAGTGATTTTAAAAGCAGTTAAGGAATGAGAAAAGAGTCCATTAAAGAGAACCTCCACTCCAGTCTTCAATGCCTCTCATGTATAAACTGTTACACAGATCTCACATGTGGGGCATCTCACGTGGGGAGCAGGCCTAGCCAGGGACAGCCTGTGCTTCTCATTCTGTTATCATAGTCAGTACTGATGCGTTCTTGTGAGGGGCCGCACTCACATTCGCCATTAGAACATGGCGCTGATATCCTGTGTCCCAAACCGATAAACAAGAAAGCTGCGCATGTGCGAAGGAAATTTCCACTCATTGTGCTCTGCCTCTCCCGTGGCGCCACCCCGCCTGATGAGTTACAGCCAATCAGAGGCTGACACATCCTAAGCGGAGGATAGTTTTCTATATAAGGGCTGGGTTTCTGCTGCTCAGGGTCTCCGTCTCTACTCGTTGTAAGCTTATGCTCTCCCTCTCAAGATGCATTAAAGCTTTACTGCAGAAGGATCCTATGTGTGCCGCGTCGTTCTTGCTGGCGAGAC
>JAQQSO010006426.1:0-11318 GCA_028658305.1 Pachyuromys duprasi
TCTGAACCAAAAAAAAAAAAAAAAAAAAAAAAAAACCAGAGCTAGATGATTTTAGCATTGAATTCTACCAGACTTCCAAAGAGAAACTCATACCAATACTCCTGAAACTGTTACACAAAATACAGCACAAGAAATATTGCCAATTTCATTGTATAAGACAACAGTCACATTGATACCTAAACCACACAAAAACCAAACAAAGAATGAAAATTTCAGACCCATTTCCCTTATGGATGTTGATGCAAAAATACTCAATAGAACACTGGCAAACACAGTCTAAGAACACATCAAATACATCATCCACCATGAACAAGTAGGCATCATCCCAGGGATGCAGGGATGGTTCAACATATTTAAATCAGTAATTCACTGAAAGAAAAAATAAACATATTCATCTAATTAGAAAGAAAGAGAATGTTTGATCAATGGAATTTAGTTGAAGACCCAGAAATAACCCCAGTCACCTATGGACACTTGATTTTTTACAAAGAAGTAAAAACCATCCAACGGAAAAAAAAAAGAAAGAATATTTAACAAATATTTCTGATCCATATTTATCAGCCTGCACAAAACTCAATTCCCAGTGGATCAAGGAACTTAACATAAAACCAGAGACACTAAATCTGTTACAGGAAAAAGTAAAAAAGATCCTTGAACCCATAGGCAGAGGAGACAACTTCCTCAACAGAACACTAACAATCCAGGTGTTAAGATCTACAATTAATACATGGGACTTCATGAAACTGAGAAGATTCTGTAAAGTAGAGGACACTGTCAACACAACAAAATGACAGCCTACAGACTGGAAAAAGATCTTCACCAATACTATGTCAGGCTAAGGGCTAATTTCCAGAATATGTAAATAATTCAAGAAATTAAACTCAACAAACCAAATAGTCCAATTTAATAAATGCAGTACAGAACTTAGCAGAATTCTCAACAGAGGAGTCTCAAATATCAGAGAAGCACTTAAGGAAACATTCAATGTCATCAGTCTTCAGGGAAACTCAGATCAAAATGACTGAGATTCCATCTTCTATCAGTATGGCTGAGATCAAAAACTTATGCGACAACACAGGCTGTAGAGGATGTGGAGAAAAAGTAACCCTCCTCCATTGCTGGTGGGAGTACAAATTTGGACCACCATTTTGGAAATCAGTCTGGCACTTTCTCAGAAAATTGGGAACAGCTCTAACTAAAGAACCATCTATAAAAGTCCTGGACATATAACAAAGATGCTACACCTTACAAGGACATTTGCTCAATTATGTACATTAAGCTTTATTTGTAATTGCAAAAATCTGGAAACAACTTAGGTAAAGAATAGATGGTACATTTTCACAGTGGAATAATACTTAGCTATTAAAACAAAGAAATCATGAAATTAGCAGCCACTTGGATGGAAATAGGAAAGATCATCCTGAGTGAGGTAACCCAAGGCCAGAAAGACACATACAGTATGTATTCCCTTATAAGTGGATATTAGCCATACATGACAGGATAACTACCCTACTAATCATGGACCCAAAGAACCTAAGTAACAAGAAGGGCCCAAGATATGCCCTTCTTAAATCTCACTCAGATGGGGAAATTGAATAGACAGTGGAAGAGGAAGTAGAGAGGGAACTGGACAGGAGAGGTTGTGTGGAGTGAGATGAAGGAGGGCAGATGTGAGGAGAGTGGGGAGAAAAGGTTTTAGGGCCTGGAGAGAAAGGGGGAAAGAATGTTGGGGAACATTACTGAGACAAAGTGTAAAGATGGGACAGGCTATAGTACAGGGAGGCTATGGGGATATCTCTCCTTGAGCCTGCTAGCATCATGGGAGAGAAGAGTGTAGAACCCCCTCCCCCCACCTCTCTAGTCAGTATGGACCTAGAGTGGTGGAAAGGAAACACCAATCTACCAAGAAAACCTTCTAAACAAAATATATGCTAACTACACAATGGACAAAAATAAAGATATATTAGACTCTGATGGAATGAACAATCAATGCCTTTCCCAAACTGACACCTAGCCTGTGGGAGAGAACCAATCCTTGATACCATTAATGATACTCTGCTATGTTTACCAACAGGAACCTAATTTAACCTTTCACCCTCAGAAGTTAATTGAATCACATGCTGAGACTCACAGGCAAGCATTAGGCAGAGCTTGAAGAGTCTTGTGGAAGAGTGGTTGGGAAGGATAGAAGGAGCCAGAGTGGACTATAATGTTGGAAGAATACAGAATAAATTGACCTAGATCCATGGGTCATACATAGAGTGGAACTAGGCCCCATATACATATGAAACTGAGGTGCAGTTTGATCTTCATGTGGGTCCCTTAATAAGGTGCTCACTTTATGACATGGACTCTGTTGCATGGTTTCAATCACATCACCCTAACCACACTGCCTTGCCAGGCAGTAGTTGATGATAAGCTCTGGCTTGGTGATGAAACTTGATGTGCTGCAGCGGGTCTGCAATGGGGTGGATTTTTTTTCTAAGTACAAGGGAAGGGAAAATATGGTGAAGAGTGTGAGAAGGAGGGTCTGAGAAGAGAGGAAAGAGGTAGCTAAGATGGAAATGTAAATATATAAATTAAAAATAAAATCAACCTAAAATGTACATTTTTTAGAGGAAAATTTGAGCAAAAATGTAAACAACAGGGTTTCTGTGGGTTCATATGTATTAAGATATGTTTTTATGCCATACAATAACATATTTGTGTATTTTTCGTTAAGTAGATAAGTATACATGTAGATATAGGGAGTACATTGATATGATAATATTTGTAGGAGTTTCAGCAAAGTTCCACATTGATAAAAATGAATATTAACTATGTGAAAACTTTTGTATCAATTGTACTTCAGGAAACTGAAAAGACACCCATTGTCTGCCTTAAGAATGCAATGTGCGGTGAAACTAAATCCAAGTGATTTAACTAAAGTTTTTAAAAACTTTTCTGTATAATTTAGATTAATGTGTTTCATTTTGTTTTTATATAAGTGGTCTTCCTGCATTCATGTATGTGCAGTACACCTATGCCTGGTGCCTGGGAAGGAGAGAAGAAGGTGCTGGATCCTCCACAAGTGCAGCTGTAACCTTTTATCTAGGTATCAGGAACTGAATCTGGGTTTTTCAAGAGCATCAAGACAACTAACCACTGAGTCATCCCTTTCCCTAGAGGTATGTTATTTTTATTTTTGTTTATTCCCTACATATATGTTTGTATGTGCAGATACATGTTCAATGTTTGCAGAGTGCAAAATAGTATGCCAGGTTCCTTGGAACTGGAGATTAAGACAGTTCTGAGTATCCAGGTATATGCTAACAACCACAGTTAGGTCCTCTGCATGGGTAGCAAGTGCCTGCAACTGCTGACTCATCCTCCACCATGATTTAAATACACATAATACTTAATGCAATGGGTTAACACTTAAACCACCAAGATTCAATGCTGTGTTACCTAATTAACAGCTCGTGTTATAAAGAACTGTTGCTTAGGTACTCCCTTTTCTTTAGACAGGGCATACTAATTTAGATAATATCATATCTCTAGAAAGCGGTGTTCATAAATTGTGTCAAATATTACTGTTTTAAATGATACTCAAAATTACATGGTATACTGTATATTCAGAATTCATTTTTATTAATTTTTGAATGAATTTAAAGTTCAATTGACTTGTTCAACAATCTTCTTTGTGGCACCCTATTTGAATGTGATCATCAAGACTCATACGTTTAAACAAATCCTATATTTATATGTTGTTGATTTAAAACCCAAACAAAACCATTTATCACTAACACATGGAGATATTGCATAGGCTCATGAGCACTGTCTGTTCAAACACTTAAGAATGGAAATACAGTCTTGGCTTCACTTTCCTTTTATGTAATTAAGAATAAATATTTTAAAAAGCAATTGCTTTTCAATTACTTATGTCTCTAGGACAGGCTATTCATTTTGTGGTCTTGTAGCATTACATATAGATTGCATTTTATGTGAAATACCAGTTTGAATACGGTCATTATGTCTAAATATTATTGTAATGTACATATTCCTTGAAAACCGAAATTTTGATTATTGAATTTGCTATATTTTTACATTAATTAATTTTATATATTTCAGAATTTTATATCAAACTAAGAAACATTTGTTGAAAGGCATTCAAGTTTAATGTCTTCAAATCAGTGTCTTCAGCCCCAAAATCATGTCAGATGATCATAGCCATATATGATACACTGTGACAAAACCCTTTTGAATTTTAATGTATACTTGTAATTATAAAATGAAAACGTTTTCTTGGCTTGACCACAATAAACTACTTACCAAAAATATAAGATCCTTGTGCTTATGTTGCTTATAAGTGAGGCTTACCTGCCATGGCAGAATTTCATCCTTGTTTCTGTTTTCCTTATGTCCCATTTCAATTTTGGTCAACAGCATTTTATGTAGGGCATGGGCCACTGCATACACTGCATTCCATATGGAATAGCTGGGCTCAGAAGTAGGCATCACATCATTTATTTCATCCACAATCTTTAGAGAAATATTTGCTGGACAGGGTTTTAAATTTTTACATAGAAAAGTAAGAGGTGAACAATCAAAACGGTCAACCCAGAATTTAGAGAAGTAAGACTCTCCTGGGTACTGGTAGGGTGTAAGTGCCTCAAGAAAGTGCTTGAAGCCAGGGATAGTTCTCCTCTTTGAAAATGAGAAGTTTCCTCTTAAGAAATATATCCAAGAATTCCTGTCATAGAATATAGACTCTAAGTATGTCAGGTGTTGCTTTGCCATGATCCACAACTTTCTGGTTAAAAAGATGTCAATGGCTGTAGAGGAGATCACTAAGTGATCTATATTACCATAGAATAAAATCACATTTACTTGTTCAGATAGGTTAATGTTCGGCACAACATAATCATATTTTGTTGTAAATATAGAGTTATCTGACAATTTTTCTGTAAAAGCCACACAGATATCTTCTAATACCATCTTTACTGTCAGGTCAGAGAGGAAATTCCCTTCCTTTCTGATCATCAGACACAACGAGCCCCACCCAGTTCCAGACAAAGTGGAGCAATAAAGAGATCAACCCTTGGGTTAGAGCTCTGTCATTAGGAGACATCTGATAAAGGGTTGGGAAGGTATCTTTGTCACTTAGCACGGAATCAAATGGTCTATAAGTGACCTGAAGAAGCAAAGGGAAAAAAGGTGATTCTGAGTTTCAGATATTTGGAATCATCTCCCTGAGAGAGAAAGTGAGTTCATTCTTCGCATATGAAGGTCAAGGAGCTGAATATTGGTGAGGAGGATGTGTTCAGTAAGATTAGCTTGTCTCCCTGATCACATGATGGAATATGGTCTTTTTTGTGTACCGTGGGCTCCAGAGTTACTAAGGCATCTGAAGTAAACAATATTCTGTTCACTGTCTTTGAAAGGCATGATAGTGAAGAGTTTAAGTTAGCCTGGATATAGTTAGCCTGAGAATAACTCCATTTTGAAATAAAGAGCCATCTTGACTGGGGCCAGGAAATATCACAGAATGTACACTTGGCAGAAAACAAAGGTAACTCTCCTAGCAACAGCCTCCAGGAAATAATACAGAATAAATGCTTCGCAGATAATGGAGACAATCTCCCTGGCAATAAAAATGAGAATCGGTTGAGAATCGGGTAGGAAAATTCTCCCCAATGTTTGAGATATAGTTTAGAAAAATAGCCATTGTGATTATATGCTTTACCCATTGTGATTATATGCCTTAGCAATTATGATTAAGTGCCTCATAAAAGGACACCTCGCCCCTCTAAACTTTACCCAATCCTGTAACATCAAGGTTTGTGCTCCCCTGCTTGCTGCCATGGAAACCCCCTGCTCACAGATGTTCCCTTTAAAAATCCTTTTCACTTAGAGTTCAGGGTCCCAGTTCTTTAGCTGTGTCAGTGAGACTTGGGTCCCAAGTTCATCTGCTCTCTTAATAAAGCTCTCTTGCTATTGCATCAAGTTGTCGCCTGGTGGTCACTGAGGGTCCTGTGAACCTGGCATTACAATAGATCTCTCTTGGTGCAGTAACGGTTCATCAGAGCATCTGATGTAGTGCAGGACTGCAGAAAGCATTACCAAGTACTTTCTGCTCACATAAAACCATATTTCCCAGCACCTTCAGCTTTAGGAAAGCAGACATGAAAAGAGAATAACAAAACATTTAGAGATTCATTTCCTATGTTAAAATGGTGCAAGTTGTGAAGATCTGCAGTCATATTGCCAGGGGTTATTGTATCATCCCTCTCTAATTACAGGTTTGACTGAGACAAAAATCTGAGACAGATGTAAATTATTCTCTATTTCATTTTTTGTTACATTAAATTAAAATGTATTTATGATTTGCTTAAATGAATGCTAACAATGAGAGTTACACTGTGGGCTTTATAATCTCCATTATTGCTGAACCCTGGGGTTCACTCAATATTTTGTCTGTTTTTAGTAATGGCTGATGATGTTGCATGCTTTTCTTCAGTGTAGCCTGGCAGGAGTCAATTGTGGCGATCTATCTAAGTGGTTGGTCTCTGGGGATGCTATTCTGAGATCTATTTTCCTCAAAGAGATCACTAATTCCTTGAAAGGTTTTCAGTGGTGATGGCCTTGAACATTTGATTTGTTGGTTTTTAACTTCTTTAGTTGTTTATATATTCTGGATATTAGCCCTCTGTCAGATATGGGGTTGGTGAAGATCCTTTCCCAATCTGTAGGCTGTCGTTTTGTTCTGACAACAATATCTTTTGCTTTACAAAAGATTTTCAGTTTCATGAGGTCCCATTTATTGATTGTTGCTCTTAGATCCTGTGCTGTTGGTGTTTTATTCAGGAATTTCTCTCTTGTGCCAATGGGTTCTAGGCTTTTCCCCACTCTTTCTTTCTTCTAACTGATTTAGTACGTCTGGTTTTATGTTGAGGTCTTGGATCCACTTGGTCTTTAGTTTTGTGCACGGTGATAAATATGGATATACTTGTATTTTTCTGCATGTAGGCATCCAGTTGGACCAGCACCATTTGTTGTAGACGCTGTCTTTCTTTCCATTGAGTGGTTTTGGTTTCTTTGTCAAAAATCAAGTATTCATAGCTGTGTGGATTTATTTCTGGGTCTTCTATTCAGTTCCATTGATTCACCATTCTGTTTCTATGCCAATGAAATGCATTTTTATTACTATTGCTATGTAGTACAGCTTGAGATCAGGGATGGAGATGCCTCCAGACAGGATCGTTTTGGAAATTCCGTGTTTTTTGTTTCTCCACATGAAGTTGAGAATTTTTCTCTCAAGGTCTGTAAAATTAATTGTGTTGGTATTTCGATGAGAATTGCATTGAATCTGTAGATTGCTTTTGGCAGAAGAGCCATTTTCACTATGTTAATCCTACTGTTCCATGAGCATGGGAGATCTTTCCATCTTCTGATATCTTCCTCAATTTATTTCCTCAGAGACTTGAAGTTTTTTCAAACAGGTCTTTCACCTGCTTGGTTACAGTCACCCCAAGGTACTTTATGTTATTAGTGGTTATTGTGAAGGGTGTTGTTTCCCTAATTTCTTTCTAAGACCTTTTGTCTTTGGTATACAGGAGGGCTTCTGATATTTTTTGTTAAGTTTGTATCCGGCCACTTTGCTAAAGGTGTTAATCAGCTGAAGGAAATCTCTGGTTGAATTTTTGGGGTCACTCATGTATACTATCATATCATCTGCAAATGATGAAACTTTGACTTCTTCCTTTCCAATTTTATCCCTTTGATCTCCTTTAGTTGTCTTATTGCATTAGCTAGGACTTCAAGAACTGTGTTGAAAAGATACGGAGAGAGTGGGCAGCCTTGCCTTGTCCCTGATTTCGATGTGATTACTTTAGTTTCTTTCCATTGAATTTGATGTTGGCTATAGGCTTGTTGCATATTGCCTTTATTATGCTTAGGTATGTGCCTTGTATCCCTGATCTCTCCAAGACTTTTAACATAAATGGATGTTGGATCTTGTCAAATGCTTTTTCAGCATCTAAGGAGTTTATCGTGTGTTATTTTTTGTTTTAATTTTTATATTGATGGATTTCTATATATTGAACCACCCCTGCATACCTGGAATGAAGGCTACTTGAGGGATCCACGATGGTGGCAAATAGTGTGCACCTTATTTGAGGGGGCAAAGGATCTGAAACTCCAAAATTCGTTTGTGAAGGGGCTGCTGAACCAAGATCAAAGATAATCTAGGCTTCCAGGGAGAAAGAGACTAACCATGAACTGAGTTTACTTAGAATCAGTCACCCACAGACTCCTCCGTGGTTCTTTCCTGGAGGCTCAATCCCCAGGCACTTCCCTGTATCCACATACCTACTCCCTCTTTAGAGGAGGCAGAGGAGGCCACCAACAGAATCTGCCACAGACCACATTGCCCAGGCTCCAGCACTGGGGAGGCTCCAAGCAAAGAAACCCCAGCTAAGGATCTGGGACTGAAAATACCCAAACCTTCCTGGCACTTCCACGAGACAGGCTCCCATAAGCCTGCTCTGGAGGAGTAGAAGGATACAGAGGCACGCTGCAGGTTCTGCCACAGACCGCACCATCTGTGCTCCAGCACAGCTGGTGGCTCCTAGCAGAGAAACTCTGACTTGGGATCTGGAGCTGAGAACACTCAACCCTTCCTGGCACTTCCCTGGGACTTGCCACAATAAACCCCATCACCATTGGCTCTGGGCAAAGAACCTCTTCTCGGGATCTGGGACTGAGAACACTCAACTCAACCCTTCTGGCACTCCCCCAAGACCAGCTGCCATAAGGTTTCTTTGGTGGAAGCAAAGGACAGAGAGGCAGCCTGCAGATTCCAGCACAGACCACAGCACCTGGGCCCCTGGATCAGGATCTGGGACAAAGGATACTCAGTCCCCACCATCACCTGCCCACCCCCACCCCGGCACTGCCCCATGACCAGCCACCATAATCATTCCCTGGTGGAGGTGAAGGATACAGAGGGGGCCTGCAGAGTTCGCCACAGACAACACTGCCCATGCTCCAGCTCAGGCAGTGCCCAGCACAGCACACAGTACTGGTGGACACCAAGACCTGTTACTACAGCACCACTGAGATGACTGCTTGCCTACACCCGCATTTTCCCCTGCCGGAGCAAATCAGAGATTGGAGAACAAGGGGAACCTTTGTGCTTTCCAACTGGTCCTACAAGAAAGTGAGTATGCCTTCAAGTGAGAGCTTGCAGAACCCCAGATCCAGGGCCCTTCTATACAAGCAACCAGACGAAAGATCCCTACCACCCACATCCTTAGTGGGGGCAACATAAGGATTCTTAGTACAAGTTCCCAATACTGAAGCCTCTGCTCTGTGGGTCTACCAATGAATTCCAGACAAACAATTCCTGGAACCCAGACAGATCTGCATACCAGTGGCCTATAAGCCACTGTGATAGGGAATCTGCACCTGCACACTGCATTCACTAAAAGCGCCTTCGAATAGTGCCAGCATTATATTCCTCACTTAGGTACAGCCGAAACCATAACACACACTCTCAAACCAGTGAACCTCTCTTCTCGTCCTGAAAAACTTTCCAGAAACCAGAAAAAGACGGACCTAGTCTGAAGTACAGACTCCAGGAACAGACAGTGAGGGTTACAGATAAGCAGATGGCCAGAGACAGAGATAAAAACACATCCAACAGTAATCAGGACATCATGACTTCACCAGCAACATCACAAATCAATGGCCAGTTAAATACATTGGAAATGCAAGAAAATTATTTTAAAACTATGCTCTTCCAGAGGCTCATAAAGAGGAAATGAACAAATCTCTCAAAGAAATACAGGCAAATACAGCCAAACAAGTAGTGGCACAATTGGCGACATACAGAGGGGAAACGAACAAAAAAAACTAGAAGACATCATTGAAAAGCAGGACTCCATATCCAAACAAATGAAGGAAATGCTGCAAGACATGAAAACAGAATTAGAATCAATAAAATACACAAAAACAGAAAAAAAAAAACCTGGAGCTGGAGAACATAGAGAAAAGAGCAAGAATTACAAAGGTAAGCATCACCAAAAGAATACAAGAGATGGAAGAGAGAATCTCAGGAGCAGAAATTGATACCTCTCTGAAAGAAAAAAAAATCAGAGAAGTTCCAAACACAAAACATCCAAGAAATCAAGGACACCATGAAAAGACAAAATCTAAGAATTATAGGAGTAGATGAAAAAGAAGATACCAAGCTCCAAGATCCAGAAAATATTTTCAAGAAAATCATAGAAGAAAAGTTTCCCAACTTAAAGAAATAGATGTCCATAAACATACAAGAGGCCACAGGGCACCAAATGGACTAGACCAGAAAAGAAACTCTTCATGTCACTTTATAGTCAAAACACTGAACCTACATAACAAATAAAAAATATTAAAAGCAGCAAAGGGAAAAGGCCAATTAAAATATGATGGTAGACCTATCAGAATTACACCAGATTTCTCAACAGAAACTATGAAAGCCAGAAGGGCCTGGGCAGATATCATGCAGACCTTAAGGGACCACAGATGCCAACCCAGACTACTATACCCAGCAAAATATTCAATCAACATAGATGGAGAAAACAAAACATTCCATGACAAAACCAAATTTAAACAGTATCTACACGGCAACCCAGCCCTATAGAAATTACTAGAAGGAAAATTCCAACCCAATGAAAACAACTGCATTGAAGGAAACATAGAACACAGATAACTACACAACAAAAAATGGAAAGAATACAAGCACTGAAACACAGTAACACCACCAACCCCAAATCAAAAGAAAGTAACATTTGATGGTCACTAGTATCTATCAACATCAATGGACTCAACTCTGCAATAAAAAGACACAGATTAACAGAATGAGTGAGGAAACAAGATCTAACATTCTGTTGCATCCAAGAAACACACCTATGCAGCAAAGACAAAAAATACCTCAGAATAAAGGGCTGGGAAAATGTTTTTCAAGCAGGTGGACCCAGAAAACAAGCTTGGGTAGGGATCCTAATATCTTTTTTTTTTTTTTTTTTTTTTTTTTTTTTTAATTTATTTATTTTTATCTCACTCACAGGTTGGGTACTTTGAATCCCAGGCGTAGCCCCCTCCCCCTTTCCCTCCCCCCCTCCCACTCGCTCCCTCATCTCCTTCTTCCCCGCCCCCTCCAAGTCCACCAACAGGGGAGGACCTCCTTCCCTTCCATCCAACCCCAACTTATCATGTCTCCTCAGGGCTGGCTGCAAAGTCCTCCCCTGGGATCTAGCCAGTCTGTCACTCCCCGGCTTATATGGGGGAGGGTCAAA
>JAQQSO010006427.1:0-11318 GCA_028658305.1 Pachyuromys duprasi
CCTCATCTCCTCCCTGGCCCCCTCCAAGTCTACCTACAGTGGGAGGACCTCCTCCCCTTCCATCTGACCCCAGTTCATCTTGTCTCCTCAGGGCTGGCTGCAATGTCCTCCCTGGGATCTAGCCAGGCTGTTACTCCCTGGCGTGTATGGGGGAGGGTCCAAGAGCCAGCCATCGAGTTCATGACAGAAACAGTACCTGCTCCCCTTACTAGGGTCTTCAGTTGGACACTGAGCTACAATGGGGTCTTTTATGTGGTCCTTGGTTGGAGAAACTGTCTCCGAAAAGACCGCTGTGCCCTGATCAATTTGGTCTTTGTGGAGCTCTTGTTCTCACCAAGTCTTACTAACTTCCCCTATTTTTATTATTACTTCCTGCCCTCTACCAAGGGCTTAATTGTGAGTCTTAATATCTGCTTTGATACATTGCTATACTGATTCTTTCATAGGTCCTCTTTGGTATGCTCCTGTCCTGTTGCTTGTTTTCTCCTCCATTCAATGTCTATCCCATTTGTTCATCTAAATGAGCATTGATCATACCAACCTGGGTCTTCCTTCTTGTTTATCTTCCCTAGGTATATAGATTTCAGTATGACCTTCCTATCCTAAAAGTCTATATAAGTGAGTATATACCATATGTTTCTTTCTGTTTTGCGGATACCTCAGTCAGGATGATCGTTTCTAAGTCCTACCATTTGCCTGCGAATTTCATGATTTCCTCCTTTTAAATTGCTGAGTAGTATTCCATTGTGTAAAAGTACCACAATTTCTGTATCTATTCCTCAACTGAGGGACATCTGGGGTGTTTCCAGGTTCTGGCTATTACAAATAAAGCTGCTACAAACATGGTTGAGCAAATGTCCTTGTTGTGTACTTGAGCATCTATTGGATATATGCCTAAGAGTGGTATAGCTGGGTCTTGAGGAATCACTATTCCTAATTGTCTAAGAAAGCGCCAAATTGATTTCCAGAGTGGTTGTACAAGTTTGCATTCCCACCAGCAATGGAGGAGGGTTCCTCTTTCTCCACAACCTCTCCAGCATGCATTGCCACTTGAGTTTTTGATCTTAGCCATTCTGGTGGGTGTAAGGTGAAATCTCAGGGTCGTTTAAATTTGCATCTCCCAGATGGCTAAGGACATTGAGCATTTCTTTAAGTGTTTTTTATGCCATTCTATAACCCTCTACAGTAAGCTCTCTTTTTAGCTTCATACTCCATTTTTTAATTGGATTACTTGATTTCTTGCCTTTTAACTTCTTGAGTTCTTTATATGTACTGGATGTTAGCCCTCTGTCAGAAGTAGGATTGGTAATGATCCTTTCCCAGCCTGTAGGCTGTCGTTTTGTTTTGATGACAGTATCCTTTGCTTTACACAAGATTTTCAGTTTCATGAGGTCCCATTTATTTATTGTTGATCTCAGAGCCTGTGCTGTTGATGTTCTATTCAGGAAGTAGTCTCCTGTGCCAATGAGTTCTAGGTTCTTGCCCACTTTTTCGTCTAACCGATTTAGTGTCTCTGGTTTTATGTTGAGGTCTTTGATCCTCTTAGACTTTAGTTTTGTGCAGGGTGATAAATATGGATCTATTTTCATTTTTCTGCATGTAGACATCCAGTTAGACCAGCACCATTTGTTGAAGATCCTGTCTTTTTTTCCATTGAATGGTTTTGACTTCTTTGCCAAAAATCAAGTATCCATAGCTGTGTGGGTTTATTTCTGGGTCTTCTATTCAGTTCCATTGATCCACTATTTTGTTTCTATGCTAATACCATAACGTTTTTATTACTATTGCTCTGTAGTACAGCTTGAGATGGGGAATGGAGATGCCTCCAGAAGAGTTGTTTTTGTACAGGATCATTTTGGAAATTCTGGGGTTTTTTGTTTCTCCATATGAAGTTTATAAATTTTCTCTCAAGGTCTATAAATAACTGTGTTGGTATTTTGATGGGAACTGCATTAAATAGATTGCTTTTGGCAGAATAGCCATTTTCACTATGTTAATCCTACCTATCCATGTGCACGGGATATGTTTCCATATTCTGATGTCTCCTTCAATTTCTTTCTTTAGAGACTTGAAGTTTTTCTCAAACAGGTATTTCACTTGCTTGGTTAGAGTCACATCAAGTTACTTTATACTATTAGTGGCTATTGTGAAGAGTATTGTTTCCTTAATTTCTTTCTCAGCCCTTTTGTCTTTGGTATATAGGAGGGCTTCAGATATTTTTTGACTTAATTTTGTATCCAGCCACTTTGCTGAAGGTGTTTATCAGCTAAAAGAGTTCTCTGATTGAATTTTGGGGGTCGCTCATGTATACTATCATATCATCTGCAAATAGGGATATTTTGACATCTTCCGTTCCAATTTATATTCCCTTGATCTCCTTTAGTTACCTTACTGCTCTACCTAGGACTTCAAGTATTAAATTGAAGAGATACAGAGAGAGTGGGCAGCCTTGCCTTGTCCCTGATTTCAATGGGCTTGGTTTGAGTTTCTCTCCATTGAGTTTGATGTTGGCAATAGGCTTGCGGTATATTGCCTTTATTATGTTTAGGTACGTGCCTTCTATCCCTGATCTCTCCAAGATTTTAAACATGAATGGGTGTTGGATTTTGTCGAATGCTTTTTCAGCATCTAAGGAGAAGATCATGTGGTTTTTCTCCTTCCGTTTGTTTATGTGGTGGATTACATTGATGGTTTTCCATATATTGAACCACGCTTGCATGCCTGGGATGAAGCCTACTTGGTCATGGTGTATTATATCTTTGATGTGTTCTTCGATTCCGTTTTCCAGTATTTTATTGAGGATTTTTGCATCGATGTTCATAAGAATGATAGGTCTGAAATTATTTTTTGTTTGGTCTTTGTGTAGTTTAGGTATCAGGGTGACTGTGGCTTCATAGAATGAGTTTGGTAATGTTCCTTCTGTTTCTATTTTGTGTAATAACTTGAGGAATGTTGATGTTAGCACTTCTTCGAAGGTATGCTAGAATTTTGTGCTGAAACCATCTGGCCCATGGCTTTTTATGGAGGGGAGACTTTTGATGACTACTTCAGTTTCCTTGGGGGATATAGGTCTATTCAATCTCTCTACCTGATCTTGACTTAATTTTGGTAGATGTAATCTATCAAGAAAATTGTCCACTTCATTTAGAATTTCAAATTTTCTGGCACATAGACTTTTGTAGTATGACCTAATGAGTGTTTGGATTTCCACAGTGTATGTAGTTATATCCCCCTTTTCATTTCTGATTTTACTGATTTGGATAGATACCCCCTGCCTTTTAGATGGTTTGTCTAAGGTTTTGTCTATCTTGTTGATTTTCTCAAAGAACCAGTTTTTTTTTTTGTTTCATTGATTCTTTGAATAGTTTTATTTGTTTTTAGTTGATCGATTTCAGCCCTGAGTTTGATTATTTCCAGACATCCGCTCCTCTTGGGTGTCTCTGCTTCTTTTTTTTTTCCCCTAGGGCTTTCAGTTGGGTCATTAAGTTGCTAGTATATGATGTTACAAATTTCTTCTTGAAGGCACTTAATGCTATGAATTTTCCTCTGAGCACTGCTTTCAATGTGCCCCATAAATTTGGGTATGTTGTACATTCATTTTTATTTTATTCTAAGAAGTTTTAAATTTCTTTCTTTATTTCTTCCTTAACCCAACTATCATGAAGTAGCAAGTTGTTCAGTTTCCATGTGTGTGTAGGCTTTTTATTATTTCCATTGTTGTTGAGGTCCAGATTTACTCCATGTTGGTCTGATATAATACAAGGGTTATTTCAATCTTCTTGTACCTGTTGAGGCTTGCTTTGTGACCAACTATATGGTCTATTTTGGAGAAGGTTCCATAAGGTGCTGAAAAGAAGGTATACTCTTTTGAGTTTGGGTGAAAAGATTGTAGATGTCTCTTAGGTCCATTTGATTTAGGGACTCTGTAAGTGCCTTTATTTCCCTATTTGATTTCTGTCTAGGTGATCTGTCCCTAGGTGAGAGTGGGGTATTGAAGTCTCCCACTTTTAAGGTATTGGGATCAATGTGTGATCTAAGGTTTAATAATGTTTCATTTATGAATGTAGGTTCTCTTGTGTTTGGGCTATATATGTTTCAGAATTGTGATGTCCTCTTGATGGATTTTTCCTTTGATGAGAATATAGTGCCCCTCTTATCTTTTTTGATTAGTTTTGGTTGAAAGTCTATTTTATTAGTTATTAGGATACCTACTCCAGCTTGTTTTCTGCATCCATTTGCTTGAAGAACATTTTTGAGCCCTTTACTCTGAGATAGTGTTTATCTTTATTGCATAGGTGTGTTTCTAGCATGCAACAGAATATTGGATCTTGTTTCTACAACCAGTCTGTTAGTCTGTGTCTTTTTATTGGAGAGTTGGGTCCATTGATGTTGATAGATATGAGTGTCCAACGAATGTTACTCTCTTTTGATGTGGGGTTGGTGGGGTTGTTGTGTTTCATTGCTTGTATTCTTTTGGTTTTTTTGTTGTATAGTTATCTATGTCCTATGTTTCCTTGGTTGTAGTTGTTTTCATTGGGTTGGAATTTCCTTTCTAGTAACATCTGACAGGTTGGGTTGCTGTGTAGATATTGTTTAAATTTGGTTTTGTCATGGAATATTTTGAATTCTCCTTCTATGTTGATTGAAAGTTTTGCTGGGTATAGTAGTCTGGGTTGCCATCTGTGGTCCTTTAAGGTCTGCATGACTTCTGCCCAGACCCTTCTGGCTTTCATAGTTTCTGTTGAGAAATCTGGGTTGATTGTGATTGGTCTAACTTCATATGTTACTTTGCCTTTTTCCCTTGCTGCTTTTAATTTTTTTCTTTGTTCTGTAGGTTTAGTGTTTTGACTACGACGTGACGTGAAGAATTACTTTTCCGGTCTATTCTATTTGGTGTTCTGTAGGCTACTTGTATGTTTATGGACATCTCTTTCTTTAATTTGGGAAAATCTTCTTCTATCATTTTCTTGAAATTATTTTATGGACCTTGGAGCCTGATGTCTTCTTTTTCATGTACTCCTATTATTCTTAGATTTTGTCTTTTCATGGTGTCCCTGATTTCTTGGATGTTCTGTGTTTAGAACTTTTCTGATTTTATTTTTTTTTCTTTGAGAGACATACCTATTTCTGCAAGTGTATCTTCAGCACCTGAGATTCTCTCTTCCATCTCTTGTATTCTCTTGGTGATGCTTACCTTTATAATTCCTGATCTTTTCTCTATGTTTTCCAGCTCCAGGTTTTTCTCTGTTTGTATTTTCTTTATTGATTCTAATTCTGTTTTCATGTCTTGCATCATTTCCTTCATCCAACTGAATGTGGAGTCCTGCTTTTCAATGATGGCTTCTATTTTTTGGTCTGTTTCCTTTCTCTATGTCTCTAATTGTGCATTTACTTGTTTGGCTGTATTTGCCTGTATTTCTTTGAGAGCTTTGTTCATTTCTTCTTTATTTGCCTCTATTTGTGTAGTTATTTCTTTGAGAGCTTTGTGCATTTCTTCTTTATTTGCCTCAATATTTATAGCCATTTCTTTGCGAGATTTGTTCATTTCCTTTTTGTTTGCCTCAATTTGAGTAACCATTTCTCTGAGAGATTTGTTCATTTCTTCTTTGTGAGTCTCTAAGAGCTGGAAAAACATAGTTTTAAAGTCATTTTCTTATGTATCTAGTGAGTTGAAGTGCCCATTGCTTTGGGTTGCTGGTGAAGCCATGATGTCCTGAGTTTTGTTGGGTGTGTTCTTATGTCCACCTCTGGCCATCTCCTTATCTATACACCTCACTGTTTGTTCCTGGAGTCTGTAGTTCAGGCTAAGTCTGTCTCTTTCTGTTTTCTGGACTGTTTTTCAGGAAGATGAGAGAGGTTCACTGGTTTGGGAGTGTGCTTTGTGGTTTCAGCTTTACCTGAGTGAGGGATGTGACACTGGTGCTATTCACAGGTGCTCTTAGGGGGCACAGTGTATATGCGTGGGTTCCCTGACTATCACGCTTGCCTGCAGGCCACTGGCATGCAGCTCTGGGGATCCAGGAATTGCTTACCTGGAATTTGCTGGTAGTCCCCCAGAGCAGAGGCTTCAGTGTTGGGATCTCTACCCCATGAATCCCTATGATGCCCACACTAGGAGTATGGGTTGTAGGGCTCTTTTGTCTGGTGGTTTGCATAGAGGGTCTCTGGATCTGGGGCAAACACTCCCTTGAAGGCAAAGTCACTCCCTTGCAGGACCAGTTGGGATGCACATGGGTTCTCCTTGCACTCTACTCTCTGATTTGGTCCTGCTGGGGCAAATGCGGGTGTAGGCTAACAGTCAGCTCAAGTCCCTGCACAGTGTGTCCACCTGCACCATGCTAGGGCCCAGGCAGTGTGGTCTATGGAGGACTCTGCAGCCCCCTTCTGTATCCTACACTTCCACCAGGGAATGATTTTGATGGCTGGACCCAGGGAAGTGCTGTGGTAGGTGTGGGTTGGGGGAGTAGAGACTGAATCTCCTCTGTCCCAGATCCTAAGGCTGGGCCCAGGTATTGTGGATGGTGGTGGAGTCTGCAGGCCGCCTCTCTGCCTTCCCTTCCACCAGGGAAGACTTATGGCTGCTGGTCCCGGGGGAGTATCAGCAAAGTTTGAGTTGAGTGTTCTCAGTCCCAGATCCCAGGCCTAGATATCTCTGCCAGAAGCCACCCTATGCTAGTGCATATGTCGGCCAGTTCTGGGGGAGTACCAGTGAGGGTTGAGTGTCCTCAGTCTCAGATCCAATACCAGGGTTTCTCTGCCAGGGGCTGCCAGGTGCTCTGGAACCCAGGAGCTGTGGCCTGTGGCAGAATCTGCAGGCTGCCTCTCTGTCCTTCCCCTCTGCCAGGGAAAACTTATGGTTATGGTTTCAGGAAGTGCCAGAAAGGGTTGAGTGTTCTCAGTCCCCGATCCTGAGCCAGGGTTTCTCTGCCAGGAGCCGCTGGTGCTAGACCTTGGTGCTAGACCTTATTGAGGCTGGACCCAGGAGAGTGTCAGGAAGTGTTGAGTGACCTCACTCCCAGATCCTGAGCTGGGGCTTGTTTGCTGCAGCATGGGAGCTCAGGCGCTGTGAGCTGTGTGTGGCAGAAGCTGCAGTGTGACTCTATCCTTCTGCTCAGCCAGGGCAGGCTCATGTTGACGGACTCATAGGGAATGCCCAAGAGGGTTAGGTATGCTCAAGCCCAGATCCCAAGCCTACGTTTCTTTGGTAGAAGCCGCTGCTGTCACTGGGGCTGGGGCTCAGGCAGTGAGGTTCCTGGCAGATTCTGCTGGTCACCTCCTGCCTCCTCCAAAGAGGGAATAGGGAGTTGGGTATTGATTGGGAAATGCCTAGGGATCACCTGCTTAGTGTCTCCACCTGGAGGAGGGAGGAGTCTGCTGGTGACCTGATTCTAGATGTACTGGGATCATGGTTAGTCTCTTTCTTCCTAGAAGCCTAGATAAAACTGTTCTGGGTTCGGTAGCCCCATCACTCACCAATTTCGGTGCTTTAGGTCCTTTGCCCCAAAGATAAGGTGCACACTAGCTGCCGCCGTCTTGGACCCGCCCCCTGCTAGCGCCCTTTAAAGAGGACTGGAAAGTGCATTCTGAGACATGCATTGTTGAACATAGGTGCATTGTGTCAGTCAACTTTCTGTCACTGCTTTAAAATATCTGAAGTAATCAATTTAAAGATTTTTTGGCTCAAGTTTGTGGACTTTTGAATCCATCGTGATTTGGCTTTTTGTTTAGGTTTGTGGCAGCACACTGTATCATGACAGGGGCTAGCAGTGGAGGATGCTTCTCACTTCAAGATTGTGAGGATGGGAAGCAAGCAAAAAGAAGCTCAAGGCCCAGTGTTCCGATTTACTTCAAGGGTATACTTCCAGGGTCCTAACCTTCTCCCTCTTAGACTCTTTACTTTTATTTTATTTATTTTTTCTCAGCAACACCACAGACAGAGGATCTTCGGTCATGAGCCCCTGGGAAACACTATGCCAAACAGCAGCATACGTGCATGGCCACCAATAGGCTCCTGTACCTTGAACAAGCTGCTCATTTCTAGGATGAAGGTATTCACACGGGAGTGAACTAGTGCATCTACAATACCAGCAAAGGCTGGATTCAGTATACGCAGGTGCTTATGTCAGGAAAAGGGAGCAAAAGGAGAGGGGAGGAATATGATGGGGATACAAGAGTAAGATACAACCCCACCTGGCTGGTGAGACACTTGTAAAGAGCTATCAGGAGGTACAATGGAAAGGGATGGCAGTGGATCAGGCAAGACTTCATATGGCTGTATTTTCTTCTGCTGTATTTTCCTAAGCAATTTGTTTCTACTTACTTTACTTTGATATGCCTCATTAAACATAAACATGGAGCAAGTGAGCAGGGCCTGGGAGTCTTCGGAGATAGAAGTCACTTCACACTCAGTGAGCAGGTCAAGAAAGCAGCAGTCAGGGTGAAAAGCAAGCTTACTTCCCTGCAGAGGGACACATCCATCTCCTCAGCCAACGAGTTGGATAAACATTGGACAAACAGCTGCCATCCCTGGGGGTTGCCGATATGAAATGAAATGAGCTACCATATCACTGGAGGTTTTTCAGTCCTGAATAATTTGCTAAACCCCTACTAAGACTGAGGAAGATGCCAGTAAAGATGTAAATACATAAGTCTGTTTTCTTATGATCTCAAAGAAGCAGGCAGCCCCTGTCTGTGGAGAGAGAAGACATAAAAAAGAAAAAAAATCTGGACAGGAGCAGGAAGCACAAAATTAAGTCATCTGAATATTTTGACTAAGCTTTGACTTATATTTGTCAGCAAAAAAATTTTCTTTTTAAATGTCGTCTCAATTGTTCATTATTTAGAAACATGAATATAAGCAAATGAGATGACGTGACAGGTAGAAGCATTCCTGTTCCAAGCCTAGTAACATGGGTTTGATCTGAAAAGCTTGCATACAGCGGAAGAAGAGAACCATCTCCACAATACATCCACTATCCTCCACACACAGACTGCCTACACACAAACCGCATGTACACATAGACAATATCACCTGACAATATTTTTAAATTTATAAAAATGAACAGGCTTCCTCCTAGTGCAGAGTTTCAGGGGCCATAGCACAGAGATTATGAATTTTTTACCTATGAGCTCTATGTGATTAATTCCCTACGGAAGGTCTCTAGGTTTGAAGTTCAACTTTGCATCTCAGACTCTCCATCACAGGTGAGCAGGCTCGGCAGCATCTTTCCGACAGTCTCTAATGCAACACTTCTGGGCAAATCATTTAATCTCCACAGGACTCGCCATCCTCACCTGTGTAATGGAAAAAGTAATAATGTCTTTTGTCTTATGGTTAAAGGGGGATAAAAGTGAGTCTGGGTCAATATAGCTAAAGCTTCAAATGTTCAGTGTGTCTCTAAACCACTCATGACCTCTCTCTCTCTCTCTCTCTCTCTCTCTCTCTCTCTCTCTCTCTCTCTCGCTGTGTGTGTGTATGTGTGAATAAGAAAGCATATAAACCTGCTCAAAATCCTTTGGCTACTGGTATTTTGGACTGCATCTATTGTGTTCCTGTCTTTCCAGATTTTATAGTCACATGTTGGTGAGCTGTCCTGCTGTATTTTTCATGTAGTTTCTTTTATTTCATGAGACTCAACATGGTTCTAGTTCAGTCAGTCTTTATATCCCTTATCCATGGTTTCTATTTTACAACATAGAAAGGAGAAGAAATTGCAATAACACATTCTTTGTCTTGTTTATTCATACTAGTAAGCTGTTAAAATTTGGACTTTCCTCAGCTGTCTTCATTTAATGTTTTCTTACAGCCACCTGTTGTGTCTCTATTTTTAAACACTTATTGTTTACCAGTTTGATATCTAGAATTTTAGATTACTTTCAATGTTATTGTCATTGTATCATTTACCTTGTAATTTAAGATACATTTTTACAACACTTAACTGTCACATTAGCTTTATATATTTATTTATTTTTCTTTATTTTTTAACATTTTTATTTTATATTAATCGCAGGTTATGTACTTTGATTCCAGCTGTAGCCCACTCCCACATTCCCTTCCTATCCTCCCCTTCCCTCCCTCATCTCCTTCCTGCACCTTTCCAAGTCCACTGATAGGGGAGGACCTCCTCCCCTTCCATCTAACTCTAGCTTATCAGGTCTCTTCAGGAATGGCTGCAAAGTCCTCTTCTGTGGCCTAGCAAGGCTGCTCCACCCTCGGGGGGATGGGGAGCTCGAAGAGCCAGCCATTGAGTTCATGTCCAACATAGTCCCTGTTCCCCTTACTAGTGTACCCACTTGGGAATTGAGCTACCATTTGCTACATACAAGCAGTGGTTCTAGGTTATAACCATACATGGTCCTTGGTTGTAGAGATAGTCTCATAAAAGACCCCTGTTCCCTGATCTATTTGGTTCTTGCGGAGCTCCTGACCTCTCCAGGTCATACTAACTTGCCCTTCTTTCATATTATTCCCTGCACTCTGACAAAGGGTTGGTTATGTTTCTTAATATTTGTGTGATACCCTGCTAGGTAGAGTTTTTCCAAGGACCCCTGTGGTAGGCTCTTGTCCTGCTACTTCTTTTCTCCTACATCCAATATCCACCCCATTTTACTTTCTAAGTGAGGATTAATCCTCTTACACCAGGTCCTCTTTCTTGTTTATCTTCTTTAGGTGTGTAGATTTCAGTATGTTCATCCTATCTTATAGCTCTATATAAGTGAGTATATACCATGTGTGTCTTTCTGCTTTTGGGATACCTCACTCAGGATGATCATGTCCAGGTCCAACCACTTGCCTGCAAATTTCATGATTTCCTCCTTTTTAATTACTGAGTAGTATTCCATTGTGTAAAAGTACCACAATTTCTGTATCCATTCCTCAACTGAGGGACATCTGGGTTCTTTCCAGGTTCTGGGTATTACAAATAAAGCAGCTACGAACATAGTTGAGCAAATGTTCTTGTTGTGTACTTGGACATCTTTTCGGTATATGCCTAGGGGTGTTGTAGATGGATCATGAGGAATCACTATTCTTAAATGTCTCAGAAAACACCAAATTGATTTCCAGAGTGGTTGTACCAGGTTACATTCCCACCAGCAATGGAGGAGGGTTCCTCTTTCTCCACATCCTTTCCAGCATGTGTTGTCACTTGAGTTTTTGATCTTAGCCATTCTGATTGGTATAAGGTGATATCTCAGGGTCATTTTGATTTGCATCTCCCTGATGGCTAAGGATGTTGAGCATTTCTTTAAGTGTTTTTCTGCCATTCTACAGTCCTCTACAGAGAGTTCTCTCTTTAGCTCCATACCCCATTTTTTTT
>JAQQSO010006428.1:0-11317 GCA_028658305.1 Pachyuromys duprasi
CTGCCCGCGAGACTGTGTGATCCAGTCTATAATGGCGGCTGCGGGCGCCCAGCGCAGCGGCTGCTCGTTCTGATCAGACCTGTGCGCCGCTGATCACCCAGAGGTTTTTGCGGGGAATAACTGGGTGTCCCTAGGGTTTTCCCACTTGATTTTCTCACCGTGGGAGTTCTGCTCACCTGGCAATCACGGGTGCTGGCGTTTTAGGTCCCAGAGTTCAGTCTCCTGGTCGCTGCGTTATTTCTGTTGTCCTACTCCTCAGAGGGCTTCTGAATTTTTTGAGTTAATTTTGTATCCAGCCACTTTACTGAAGGTTTTCATCCCCTGAAGGAGTTCTCCAGTTGAATTTTTTGGGGTCGCTCATGTATACTATCATATCATCTGCTAATAGTTCGACTTTGACCTCTTCCATTCCAAGTTGTATTCCCTTGATCTCCTTTAGTTGTCTTATTGCTCCAGCTAGGACTTCAAGTACTAAATTGACGAGATATGAAGAGAGTGGGCAGCCTTTCTTTATTCTTGATTTCAGTGGGATTGGTTTGAGTTTCTCTCCATTGAATTTGATGTTGGCTATAGGCTTGCTGTATATTGCCTTTACTATGTTTAGGTTGTGCCCTGTGTCCCAGATCTCTTCAAGACTTTAAACATGAATCAGTGTTGGATTTTGTCAAATGCTTTTTCAGCATCCAAGGAGATGATCATGTGGTTTTACTCCTTCAGTTTGTTTATACGGTGGATCACATTTTTGGACTTCTTTATATTGAACCACCCTTGCATCCCTGGGATAAGTCTACTTGGTCATGGTGTATGATATCTTTTATGTCTTCTTAGATTTGGTTTTCCAGTATTCTATTGAGTATTTTTGCATCAATGTTCATAAGAGAGATAGGTCTGAAGTTCTCTTTTTTTGTTGGTTCTTTGTGTGGTTTAAGTATCAAGGTAACTGTGGATTCATAAAATGAGTTTGTTAATGTTCCTTCTGTTTCTATTTTGTGTAATAGTTTGAGGGGTATTGATGTTAGCACTTCTTTGAATGTCTGGTTGAATTCTGTGCTGAAACCATATGGGCCAGGGCTTTTTTTTTTTTTTTTATGACTGCTTCAATTTCCTTGGGCTATTCAGTTGTTCTACCTGATCTTGACTTAATTTTGGTAGATAGAATATATTAAGAAAATTGTCCATTTCATTTCGATTTTCAAATTTTGTGGTATATAGGCTTTTGTAGTATGACCTAATGATTGTTTGGATTTCCTCAGTGTCTGTAATTATGTACCTGTTTTCATTTCTGATCTTACTGATTTGGATAGATTCTCTCTGCCTTTTAGTTAGCTTTTCTAAGGGTTTGTCTATCTTGTTGATTTTCTCAAAGAACCAGCTTTTTGTTTCATTGATTCATTGGATAGTTTTATTTGTTTCTAATTGATTGATTTCAGCCCTGATTTTGATTATTTCCATCTCTCTGTTCATCTTAGGTATATCTGCTCTTTTTTTTTTCTCCTAGGTTTTTCAGTTGGGTAATTAAGTTGCTTGTATAAGATGTCACAAATTTCTTCTTAAAGGCACTTAGTGCTATGAATTTTCCTCTGAGCACTACTTTCAATGTGTCCCCTAAATTTGGTTATGCTGTTCCTTCATTTTCATTGAATTCTAGGAAGACTTTTCTTTCTTTATTTCTTCCTTAACCCAGCTGTCATTGAGTATCAAGTTCTTCAGTTTCCATGTGCTTGTAGGCGTTTTGTAATTTCCATTGTTGTTGAGTTCTAGCTTAATCCATGGTGGTCGTATAGAACACATCGGATTTTTTCAATCTTCTTGTATCAGTTGAGGCTTGCTTTGTGACCAACTATATGGTCTATTTTGGAGAAGGTTCCATGAGTTTTTGAAAAGAACGTATACTCTTGTGAGTTTGGGTGAAAATATCTGTAGATGTCTATTAGGTCCATTTGATTTAGGGATTCTGTAAGTGCCTTTATTTCCCTATTTGGTTTAGTTGATCTCTGCCTTGGTGAGAGTGGGGTGTTGAAGTCTCCCACTATTAAGGTTTAGGGATCAATGTGTGATTTAAGCTTTAATAATGTTTCATTATGAATGTAGGCACTCTTGTATTTGGGGCACAGTTGTTCAGAATTGTAATGTCCTCTTGGTGAATTTTTCCTTTGATGAGAAGGTAGTGGCCCTCCTTATCTTTTTTGATTTATTTTGGTTGAAAATCTATTTTATTAGATACTAGGATAGCTACTCCAGCTTGTTTTCTAGATCCTTTTTCTTGAAAAACATTTTTCCAGCCCTGTACTCTGAGGTAGTGTTTGCCTTTGTTGTACAGGTGTGTTTCTTGGATGCAACAGAACGTTGCATCTTCTTTCCACAACCATTCTGTTAGTCTGGGGCTTTTTATTGGAGTGTTGAGTCCATTGATGTTGATAGATACTAGTAACCAATGAATGTTACTTTCTTTTGATGTGAGGTTGTTGGTATTGCTGCGTTTCATTGCTTGTATTCATTTGTGTTTTGTTGTTGTTGTGTAGTTATCTATGTCCTATGTTTCCTTGGATGGAGTTGTTTTTATTGGGTTGGAATTTCCCTTCTAGTAACTTCTTTAAGGCTGACTTTCTGAGTAGATATTGCTTAAGTTTGGTTTTGTCATGGAATACTTTGAATTCTCTGCCTATGTTGATTGAAAACTTTGCTGGGTGTAAGAGTCGGAGTTTGGCATCTGTGGTCCCTTAAGATCTGTATGATTTCTGTCCAGGCCCTTCTGGCTTTCATAGTTTCTGTTGAGAAATCTGGTGTGATTCTGATAGGTCTACCTTCATATGTTATTTGGCCTTTTCCGTTTGCTGTTTTTAAATTTTTTTCTTTGATCTATAGGTTCAGTGTTTTGGCAATGATGTGATGTGAAGAATTTCTTTTCTGGTCTAGTCTATTTGGTGTTCTGTAGGCTTCTTGTATGTTTATGGACATCTCTTTTTTTAAGTTGGGAAAATTTTCTTCTATGATTTTCTTGAAAACATATTTCTGGACTTTGGAGACTGATATCTTCTTTTTCATCTACTCCTATTATTCTTAGATTTTGTCTTTTCATGGTGTCCTTGATTTCTTGGATGATTTGTGTTTGGAACTTTTCTGGTTTTATTTTTTTCTTTGAGAGAAGTATCAATTTCTGCAAGTGTATCTTCAGGACATGAGATTCTCTCTTCCATCTCTTGTATTCTGTTGGTGATGCTTACCTTTGTAGTTCCTGATCTTTTCTCTATGTTCTCCAGCTCCAGGTTTTTCTCTGTGTATTCTTTATTGATTTTAATTCTGTTTTCATGTCTTGCACCATTTCCTTCATCTGTTTGAATGTGGAGTCTCAGTTTTCAATGATGGCTTCTATTTTTTTGTTTGTTTGTTTGTTTGTTTCCTCTCTATATATCACTAATTTTGCCTCTACTTGTTTGGCTGTATTTGCCTGTATTTCTTTGAGAGCTTTGTTCATTTCCTCTTTATGAGCCTTTAATAGCTGGAAAAGCATAGTTTTAAAGTCGTTTGTTTTTGTTTATCTAGTGAATTGAAGTGTCCATTGTATTGGTGGGTTGCTTGGTGAAGCCATGATGTCCTGATTTTTGTTGTGTGTGTTCTTAAGTCAGCCTCTGGTCATCTGCTTATATGTAACCCTCACTGTTTATTCCTGGAGTCTGTACTTTAGGCTAGGATTGTCTCTCTCTGTTTTCCGGACTGTTTTTCAGGAAGGTGAGAGAGGTTCACTGGTTTGAGAGTGTGTGTTGTGGTTTCAGCTTTATGTAAGTGGGGAATGTGATGCTGGTGCTATTCGCAGATGCTTTTAGCGGGTGCAGTGTGCATGCGTGGATTCTCTGACTATTGCAGTAGCCTACAGTCCACTGGTATGTAGCTCTGTTTAGAATCCAGGAATTGTTTGCCTGATATTCACTGGTAGCCCCGCAGAGCAGAGGCTTCAGTGTTGGGATCACTGTCTCAAGAATCCCTATGATGCCCACACTAGGGGTGTGGGTGGTAGAGATCTGTTGTCTGGTGGTTTGCTTAGAGGGGTCCTGGATCTGGGGTTCTGCAAATACTCCCTTGAAGGCACACTCACTCCCTTGCAGGACCAGTTGGAAAGCACAGAGGTTCCCCTTGTTCTCTACTCTCCATTTTGAATCTGCTGGGGCAAATGTGGGTGTAAGCTAACTGTCAGCTCAGTGGTGCTGTAGCAGCAGGTCTTGCTGTCCACCTGCACAGTGTGCTGAGCTGGGCACAGCCTGTGCTGGGGCCCAGACAGTGTGATCTGTGGCGGACTCTGCAGGCCCCTTTTGTATCCTACACTTCCACCAGGGAGTGATTTTGGTGGTTGGACATAGGAAATGCTGGGGTGGGAGAGGGTGGGAGGAGTTGTGACTGAATCTCCTCTGTCCCAGAACCTGAGGTTGGGGCCAGTCGCTGTAATCTGTGGTAGAATCCGCAGGCCACCTGTCTGCCCTTCCCTTCTGCCAGGGGATGCTTATGGTGGCTAGCCATGGGGGAGTACTGGAAAGGCTTGAGTTGAGTGTCCTCAGTCTCAGATCCCGGGCCTGGGTATCTCTGCCAGAAGCTGCCCAGCGCTAGTGCTTATGGTGGCTGGTTCTAGGGGAGTATCTGGTACGGTTGAGTGTCCTCAGTCTCAGATCCAGAACCGGGGTTTTTCTGCCAGGAGCCGCCAGTGCTAGACCTTATTTCATTTGGTTCTGGAGAGTGTCAGGAAGGGTTGAGTGACCTCAGTCCCAGATCCAGAGCCGGGGTTATTTGCTAGGAGCAGCCAGCTGTGCTGGAGCCTGGGTGCTGTGGTCTGTGGCAGAATCTGCAATGCGCTTCTCTATCCTTCTGCTCCACCAGGACAGGCTTATGGCAGCATTCTAGGGGGAGTGCCCAAAATGGTTGGGTATTCTCAGACCCAGATCCCGAGCTGAGGTTTGTTTGCTAGGAGCAACTGGCAGCTCTAACATTTGTTTTAGCAAAATGCAGAGTGGGAATAAGGAAATTATGATTGATTCCAAATATTATCTTTAGAATTGTATGCTTAATAAGTGTTTAGCTAAATGAACATAAGACTCACTCTATAATTTTTCTTAAAGTTTTTAAAGTTGGAATTTTATTTCATATACATATTCCCCAATACAGGAAGAATTTTTCATTCATATGAGTAAATATAATGGAAAGACAACTTTTAACTTCAAAACCAATTCAATAAAGTAATAAATTTCAATATAATATCAAAATTATATCTATAATCTAGAAACGACTGTTTTAAATATCTTCGGGAATTATCTACAGATGAAAGTAAATAAATGTCAAGTAAACTCATTCCTTCAAAACTCCAAAACCCCCTTGTAATCTATTTGTGTTTCAAAACGAGATAGTGGAGAAAAAGAGCACCACAAAATTAAATAATTTAACCCTGATAATGATCATGCCTGCATAAAGCCATCCATACAGTCAATTATCAGAGTTCATGCTATGTGATTTAAAAGCCAAATACAATGCGTATGGATTCCTCAGCTTGGAGTATTGCTTCTGCTATTTATCTTGGGTTGTACCCTTAGCATCACAAGCATTAAGCATGTTATACTTGCAGTTCTTGAAAAAGTAATAAAAGCAATAAGATCTTCTTGTGAGTTAAAATTACTATTTTAACTCTCACTACACTCAAATCACCTTACTTTCTAAATTATTACATTTTTTTTGATAGCATCGACCTTCTCAGTAAAGTTTCTAATTGCTGAAATCCTCACAGTCATATAATGTCATAGAATGTCAATGAACATAACTGGAACTTTTTGTTCCTTCTTTCCAAATGACATTGGGAATCCTGAGAGGCCAAACAATCTGTACAAGTTGACAGATCTAAAGGCATAGTCAAAGCAAAACTGTACAAATCTTGATGCTCAATAAAATATTTGTTCTCCAGTGACATATCAACCCTTACTAAAGAACAAGGTAGAGGTGTAAATATAATATTTTATATTTAAATGATCAAGTGAAGTGGTTCCATAATTATTCTCTCTTGCTTACTATTTGCTTTTTCAGGGAATCTTACAGAAGAAGGGGGTGGATAGAAAGACATGCAAAAGACAGGATCTCCACGAGGAGACCAACAAAGCCAAAAATGTCTGGACCAGTGGGGTTTGCAGATACTGATGAATCATCCAAGGAGCATATGTGGGGAGGACTTAGACTCCCTGTTCAGTTTTGAGGAGGGTTTTCTAATAAGGGGTTCAGCGGCTATCTGTGACATGAACTCAGTGGCTGGCTCTTTGATCACCTCTCTCTGGGGGGTACAGCCTTGCCAGTCCACAGAGAAAGAAGATGTAACCAGCCCTGGTGAGATTTGATAAGCTAGGGTCAGAAGGGGAGGAGGTCTTTCTCTATAGGTGGGCTAAGGGAGGGGCATAAGGGGAGAAGAGGGAGTGTAGGTGGTCCTGGGAAAAGATGGAGGAGGCTACAGCTGGTATACAAAGTGAACAAATAGAAAGAAAGAAGGGAAGAAAGAAAGACAGAAAGAAAAAGAAACGAAGGAAGGGAAGAAGGTAGGAAAGAGAGGAAGAAAGAAAAAAGAAAGAGAGAAAGAAAGAAAAAAAGAAAGAAAGAAAGAAAGAATGAATGAATGAATGAATGAAAGAGAACTGGAGCTGGACAGGAGCTCCAGAAGCCAACAGAGCCAAAACATCTAGACCAAGTAGGGTTTTCAGAGACTGATGAATCATCCAAGGACTACATATGAAGAGGACCCAGAACGCCTGCTCAGATGTAGCCCATGGGCAACTCAGTCTCTATGTGGGTACCCTAGTAAGAGGAGCAGGGTCAGCCACTGGCATGAATTTGGTTGTCTGCTCTTTGATCACTTCCCTCTGGTGAAGGCCTTTCTAGGGTGGAGAGAAAGAGTGTACAGACAGTCCTGATGAGACCTGATAGGCTAGGGTCATATAGTAGGGGAGGACGACTAGGGGAGGGACATAAGAGGGGAAGAGAGAGGGAGGGTGGGACTGGAAGGGGCTACAGCAGGATACAAAGTGAATAAATTATAATAAATAGTAATAATAATGAAAAATATTTTAAAAATCCAGACCAAACAAAAAAATTTGGAAATTTTCATCTCAATGTTTTTTCTTAAAGACTGTTTCTGAGATTTTATTTATTTATGTTATGTTTTAAAATTATAGGGTTACATCATTTCCTTCTTTTTTTCCTTCATATCCTCACATATACCTCTGCTTGTTTTTTTTTCAAGTTTATGACAAAACCCATGTTACTCTGGCTCTTAAGCTTTTTCCACACATCTTTTGCAATGCTTACTGAGCCTTAAATGAGGAAATTGTTTTTTAGATGAGTTTTGGGGACTGGGCTCCACAACTCTGTATTTTGATTAGTTGGGGTTTTCTGCAATGGTCTTCATTTGTTATAAAGAGAAGTATCTTTTTTTTTTTTACATTATTATTTTATATTGAGAAGTATCCTTGACGTGGGTAGAGCATTACACTTCTCTGTGGGTATAAGTATACACATTTAGAATGTAGTTAGGTATCATGCTGGTTTAGTAAAGTTGTGGTTGAAGGTTGTCCTCCAAACTTCATTACCTCACTAGCCATGAGTAGTTGACTAAGTTTCAGTTACCAGGTATGATTTCCCTCTTGTATAGACCTTAATTATAATTAGAGAGCTTCTGTTTACTGCCAGAATAACTGTGTCACTATTGGATTCTTAAAGTTGCTATGCCATGCTGGTCTCTATTTGGTTCATAGGTATGATAGCTGAGAAATACTGTTGGTGGTTTCCTCCTGTGAAAGCTTGTGTGCTGCCTTCTGGTATCATAAAAGCTATCCCTGATCACATCCATCTGGCAGTGGCGGCCTTGCCAGGCCACAGAGGAGGACAGTGCAGCCAGTCCTGATGAGACCTGAAAGGCTATGGTCAGATAGATGGGTAAGAGGACCTCTCCTGTGAGTAGAGTGTGGGAGGGGCATAGAGAGAGAAGAGGGAGGGTGGGATTGGAAGGAGATGAGGGATGGGGACACAGCAGGGATACAAATTGAATAAATTATTATTATTATTATTATTATTATTATTAAAGGAGATAACAAAGGAAAAAAGCTACCCCTAAGAAAGGAGGGTTTTAGGTCAGTTCCAGCTCTGGGGCCTTTAGGGCCTGCGTTTGAAGTGTGATGATGTCTTTAGTATTAGGGATTTATGTCTCATTTCTGGAGGAGCACAGGAATAAAGGGTAGTAGCAATAGCAATAGCCTTTAATATTTTAAAAGTCTATTGGACAACCATGATCAGCAATTCAAGAGTGTATCCAGCTTTTTCACTTTCCTTTTTCTTTCACCCATCACCACCGTTTTTTCATCTTCCCTTTCAACCTCCTAACCCTTTCTACCCCTACCACATCTGAAGAAAGAGAAAGGATAGAGGGGGAAAGGGTCGATATTAGCACTAGACTATTTCCTGATGACTAAGGGCATTTAGTCCCTTGGGGCAATTTTGATCTTTACAGTCAGGATTTCTAATTTCTCCTCCTCCTCCCCTTTCTCTGCCTCTTCCTACTCTTGCTCCACTTCTTCCTTGTCCTCCTTTTTCTGCTATAGAGTCTGAGATTGCATTGATTTTTGTCACAAATATTTTAAATAAACATTTTCTTCTAGTGTGTCTTTATTGCCTGAGAGTCTTTCTTCCATGTCTTGTATTATGTTGGTGATTCATTCATAGTTCCTGTTCACTTTTTAGTTTTTCCATTTCCAGAATTCCCTCAGTTTGTGTGTGTGTGTGTGTATGTGTGTGTGTGTGTGTGTGCTTTATTGTTTCTGTTTCTGTTTTTAGGTTGTTGAACAGTTTTATTCATTCCCTTTAACTGTTCAACATTCCCATCCCTGGCTTTCTTTAAGGGGGTTACTCATTTCTTCTAACTTCTGTTTGTGTTTTCCCAAATTATTTAAGGGCTATTGTATCTTCGTGAAGTTGTTTTTAAGGTCTTTTTATTGTGCTTTATTTGTGTTGGAATATTCAGGGCTTGCTATAGAGTAGGATAGTTGGGTGCTGGTGGAGACATATTGCTTTGGCTGTTGATATGTTCTTACACTGATATAACTCATTTGGGTTTGGGATGATTACAGGTCTAGGTGCCAATTTGCTGATTTGTATTTGTTGAATGTGTGTTTTGTTGCTTAGTTTCTGTTTTTCCTCTGATCATCTGGCCTGTGTGGTCTGTGATTGAGCAGGTAGTCTCAATCTGAATTAGGAGCTATGCATCTGATAGCTAGGTGGTTCCTTGTCAAGCGTAGGATTTCCAACCAAGATGAGGGCAGGAATTCTGATGGCCATTGTTGTCTCTGATCCAGCAGGGCGTCTCTACTCAAGTTGGGGCTCCAGTTCTGATGGCTGGTGTGACCTCTAGTATAGCAGGTAGTTTCCACCTGAGTTGTAAACTAATATTCAGGCAGGCATAGCCTGTGTTTTGGTAATAAGTTTCAGGGGGCTAGGTCACAGCAATGAAGTGGTGAGAGACAACTGAGCATTGGTTCTGGTGGAAGTTGTCCTTTTGGCAGTCATGGGCTGTGGTTGTATAGAGGGTGTTGACCTATGGAACCAAGAGAGTGTGGAAGGTCTCTGGGCACCTGCTCTACGTGGTCATATGTGGCCTGTGGTCTGTTGCTGGCATGGGTTGTTTCCTGAGGGAATCCAGAGAGTGTGGGAGGTCCCACTGTGAGCAGTCTTCTGGCAAGCATGGTCTATGGTACCTCATTATGATGTAACTTACATTTCTAAAGTGGTCAGTGTTGTTGAACGTCTTTTGTTAGTTCTTTGAGAGTGTCAGTTGTATGTATGTATACGTATATAATATTTTCATCCATATATTTATTAATGCATGCTTATTTTGATTCTATATCTTGTATTTTTGTTAATAATGCTAAAATAAACATAAGAAAGTGCATAAATATATATGAATATCTTTAACACATTGATTCCTCTGAGAAGTTGATGATTTGGTATCCTTAGAAGAATTCCAGATCAAATGCCCTTAGGAAGATAAGAGGAACAATTATACTGTGTGAAGAAAAGCCAAACTCAAGAAATATTGTTTTTTTTTTTCCCAGAGGTAAAAACAGACCAACCTATTCCATAGTGTCAAACTATGCTGATTAAAGTTACATATTTTGAATAGCAATGAAATTGATACTGAGATATAACTGGGTCATTTTTCTTTTAGAAGTATAGTCATTTTACTGGATGTTTTCACTTGATTTAATCAGCATAGTTGACAACTTTATTTACACAAGTTTATGAACAGGAAAGATGAAATTATTTTTAAAAAACTCTAAAACATTTTCACAAGGTTCATAGCAGTGATTTCAGTTACAGTTGTTTGGATCTATAGTAGACAAAGGATAGAAGATGCCTGTTGCAGTTTCCTGAGCTGTGCTTGGGACAGAGGGCATACTATATATGAAGAACTGCCTATTTTGAAATTATGAGGAATCTTTTATATGTCTATGCTCAGAAGTTTTGTCTGTATTAGTTTTGGCTATACGTGTAGTGATTTCTCTGGAGGTATGCAAAGATAACACCAAATAACACCATAATATCAAAGTTGTCCAAATCACCCTAAAGTTTACCAATAGAATGGGATAAAGAGGTTAATAGAAAAAGAAACATGAAGATGTATTTCATGGAAGAGAAAATATAAGGCAAGTAAACCTACAAAAATATATTTTATACCATAGGTTCTTACCTGATAATGGTGCCAGGTGTGGGTTTCATCTTGTGGAGCAGGACTTAAATACAATTAGAAAGTTGTTAGTTACACCCGTGATGTCCATGCTATTATTCTACCAGTGGGAATGTCTTGCCAAGCTAGTCATTATGGTAGCTCATAGATTTCATAGTTAGGTATAAATGATGATTTCTTACTCTTTCTTTTTTTATAATAAATTTATTTATTTTTATATCAATCACAGGTTAGGTTTTTTGCATCCCATGCGTAGCCCCCTCCCTCACTCCCTCCCACCCTCCCTCATCTCCTCCCCGCCCCCTCCAAGTCCACCAACTGGGGAGGATCTCCTCCCCTTCCATCTGACCCCAGATCATCTTGTCTCCTCAGGGCTGGTTGCAATGTCCTCCCCCGGGATCTAGTCAGGCTGTTACTCCCTGGCATGTATGGGGGAGGTCGAAGAGTCAGCCATCAAGCTCAAGACTGAAACAGGCCCTGTTTCCCTTACTAGGGTCTTCAGTTCACCAATGAGTTATCGTGGGCAACATCTGAGCAGGGGTTCTAGGCCATATCCATACATGGTCC
>JAQQSO010006429.1:0-11317 GCA_028658305.1 Pachyuromys duprasi
TTTCTCACCGTAGGAGTTCCGCTCACCTGGCACTCACAATGCTGGCGTTTTAGGTCCCAGAGTTCAGTCTTCTGGTCGCTGCGTTGTTTCTGCTCTCCTACTCCTCAGACACAGTGTTCTCTCATGGCAGCCATCTTGGATCTCCCCGCCCCACTTTCTTAATATAATAGTTATGGCCAGCAATAAACTTGCAATCAAAAACAATCATTACTTTTCCTTTAGCTTTAAAGCAAAGAGTAAAAAAAAATTAAAAAGAATAATTTGCAACTTAAAAGATACATTAAAAGTTTGAAAAATATTTCAATCTTTTTTTTGAATTTTTCTTTGACCAGACACAAAAATCATACCCCGTCATTTGTACTGTTTCGTTATTTTAAACGCTAAAATCAACTCCAAGTGGTCACAGATGACAGAATTTAAGTAACCCAAATTTCCCATCTTTGTATTTGCTCTGAGTGTTTATTTTAAATCTACTAAATCAACACAGGAACACGTCACACCACAGGAGGTAGAGGCATACTAGGACAGAAGCCGGTGGCAGCAGCTCTGAACCTTTGTGAAACCATCCTGTTGACACACAGCTGAGTCCTGTGGGAAGAGCTGCCTCTCCAGCTGGGGGTTCCTGCCTCACAGGAGAAAGCAGCGTTTACTCCATCAGGGCAGTGAAGAAGGTGTTAATTTGAGGCTTGTGTTTCAATTGTCAAACTCAACAGATAATGAAGCTGTTACTTAGAACTTAAACTAAGGGAAGACCGTTTGCACAGGGGATTCATTACCGGCACTGCTGAGAACTGGGGGTACATGGAATGAAAGCACCAAAAACTTCCAATACATCTTCTTGTCGATTTAGGGACTCACTGAACATGAGGCCCAGCTTCACAATCCCTCCATCCCAACCTCAATTTCCCCTACTTTGAAATCGTCCTTGGGCCATGTAGGGAATATTTGGATGTTTCTGGAAGCAAATGACCAATGTTCCCTGCCCTGATGAGAATTCCACTGGGTTTGGGAACAGCTTTTGCTGTCTTAGGTTCTGATCTCTGAAGACTGTATGAGTAGTACCAGAATATAGAGTTCTTAAAGATACCTGGAAATGTCGGGTTGGGAGACTGTTCTTCTTTTCATTGGTTTTGTCTTTAAGACAAGATCTTAGTGTGTGCTGGACCATCATTCTTGGCTAAAATTATGGCCTTAAAGTGTCGCTCTCATTGGGTATGCAGTTTTAGAATTAATTAATTCATTACTTACAAATATTTAAGTATGTGAAAACAACATTCTACCCTGACTTTCATTATTTCTTCATGTACTGAAATGAGAAGCACAAACACATGATTCAAAGGAGATTATGGGGTTACTTATGATGGTAAGGGAAGACTTAGAAAAACACAAGAAGTAATATTAATTCACCTTTACTCATTGATAAACTCAGGTGATTTTTTAGAGTGGTTTTAAAATTTGTAAAATCTTTTCTTGGTGCAGGAAAAACAATTAGAAATAATTTGGCAGCTAAAGCTAGCAAATGTCCCTCCTTTCCTTGGGTGCCTGTCATGTGAACATTCCCATTTATTTCTATTAAAATATTTAAAAGGATTCTTTAATGGCTTTTGTCAGTAGTTATTATATTAAAGATTTCTGTTAGTTTTTAAAATGTCTCATTTTATTTCCTTCATTTTTCTCATTACAGAAACTGGTCCAGAAAAATGAGTTCAATTCAGTAGCTGACAACTGCCCATCCACTGTCGATTCTACTAATAAATTATTCGTGGTTCTCACAGTACTAGAGGTTCTGATGTTAATCTTACAAAACCAAAGCTGATTGAAAAACATCTTTAAAATGTGACTTCATGAAAAAACTCTGAAGACCTTGAGGAAAACCCAGAACAAACATTGGTCTGATACAGTTAATGCAGACCTTTGCTTTAACTTCATTTATTTTATTTTGTATTTGGGCCTTGTTTTAGATGACATTCCTTCAAAGCAACTGAATGAGGATAAGAAATCAAACAGAATAGAAAATAAATTGGAGCCTTTGGAAATACAGATATAATTATGGATAAGAACTGGCTAATTTAATGTGAATAATTATGCTAGTACAATTGGTTAGCAAAACTGAGCTGGACCTGGAAGTCCATTTTCTCTATCTACCAGCTTTTCTCACAGGGACCTTTGCTATGAACTGAGAGTTCCTGGCTGAGGATGGAAAGTGAAGACATTCATGCTCTTATATCACACAGAAGTAGTAATTCTGACAAATAAGGAGGTCAATGATAACGTGAGACAAGGCTCTACCCTCAAGAAATCCCCAACTAGAGGCTGATGAAAGCTAACAGACACAGCTCAGACAAACCTGAATTCAGACCTGATCAGATCGCCATCCTTTCAGCCAAACTCTAAGATTGGTGCACATGTCTTAACCTTAACTACAGCTTCTAAGTTATTTTTGTACCAGTATCTTGCATCTGACACACACCTGACACGCTAGGAGTAGTTGAATGAAACGCACAATCAAGAAAAAAGAATAGTCAATAGAAACGGGCACATAGATGACACAAAGCAAGATGTGTGAAAGAAAAACTGGAAAGGCAGAAGAAAATGAATGGAAAGAGAGAGAATGTCCATTAGAATACAACTGGAAGAATACCACGGAACCATTAGAAATGAAGTAATGTGAAATAAAACAAGGAATTAAGTACGTGAGCTCAATAGCAGTGTGGAAATAGCAAAGGGGATTTATAACTACAAGGAAGTGTTTAAGAGAGTCACTTAGATTGGGAGAGGAACAAAATAAGAATGACCTAGTTTAAAAGTGATTGAAAGCCCAAAGGAAGGGAGAGAGAAAATGCAACAGAAGCAGTGATAAAGATTTCATTGCTGACCAGGAATTTTCTGGATTCAACCCACAGAAGCCCCACAATCCCCCACAAGAGACAGCTACAGTAATGAAAACACCACCTTGGCACATTGTAGTCAATCGGCTGAAACCAACGAAAAATCAAAAGAAAAATCTTACCAGCAAGCAGAGTAGAAAACCTGATTCCTTGCAAGTGCAACATGAAGAATTACTGCAGTCCTCAACAGAAGGTTTGGAAGTTAAAAGGAAAGAGAAGTATCTTTCTTTAACAAGAGAAAAAATATCAACCACTTTAGCATTGGACACCGAGCACAATCCTTCAAAGGTGAATGAAAAATTTCTCTCCGGAAACTGACAGAATGAATGAAGAAACATAAGCCACAGACCAGAAAGCAAACAGCACATCTATCAAAGGCCTTGAACACAGAATATATGAAGAACTCTTAAAATTCAATAGTAAGAGGATAAGAAGATAATCTCTTAAAATGACCAAAAATATTTTGGCCTACATTTCACACCCACACAAAACACACAGAAAGGGCTGGGGGAAACATGAGAAATTGTTTAATTTTGATGCTTATTAGAAAAATAAGTGTAAATCAAATCAGTGCCTAGTCATGAGAATGGCTGGAATTCAACAGACTAACGTGACATACAGTTAGGGAGGCTATCATACAATTGAAACTCTCATCATTGCTGATGGGAATGCAGAACTGTACAACTGTGGTAAATATTTGGTGTTTTCTTACGCATTAAAAATATAATTACTTACACAATCTAGCAAACCTTTGCTCAGTAATTTACCTAAGGTAAAAATAGTATCCCCAGAGAGATGACAGACAGTCATAGCTGTTTCTTCATGACAAATAAATCCCAGACACAGCCCACGTATCCATGAGCAGGGTGAGAAAGAACCACCTTCCTTAGGCTGGAGGAAAACCTCTCCAGTTTTCCAAAAGGCATCGTGGTGGAAAGGCTATATTTGGTTCACACTTCCTATTAACAACCCATCATCAAGGGAAATCAGGGCAAGAACTTGGAGGTGGGAACCATGAACAAATGTTGCTTGTTGGATCCTCCATTGGCTGATACTTAGCTAGCTTTTTAAAGAGACATTCAAAGTGGTTATTCCCACACTGGTTGGTCACATCAGTTAATAATCAAGACAGTCCTTATTGGTGCCCACAGAGGAAGCTGATCCAGGCAATTACTGAGGTGAGACTTTTCCTCTTAGATTGCTCTAGGCTGTGTCACACTGACAGTGTGTGTCAAATTGACAGGACAGTGTGTATATGGAAAAAAATTATTGACTGCTTAGAGCAACAATAGTAGCTTTATATTAATGGCATCTTGGTATAGGAAACACAAATCCACAGTAACATATGGAATAGACATGGAAAATCAATGACAGTTTTAAGAACAAAAATTGACATTGAACACACTGAAGATCAAAACAGAGATTGAGATATTAGTACTTCTAAAATGATTGTGTTCATAAAAATCCATTCTGTGGACTAGAACGATGGCTCAGTGATTAAGAACACATACTGCTCTTTCAGAGGCCCCAGGTTCAGTTCCCAGCACCCATATAGGTAGTTCACAACTACTTTCAACTCCACTTCCAGGGGATCCAATGCCCCCAGGCTTCTGCAGGTACCTGTAGCCACGTGCTGAACATACGCATGCAGGCAACACATACACATAATTACAAAACAACATTAAAAAATACAACCTAACTAGTTAAAGAAAGGTTTCACCTGAAAGCTAAATTAAGGTTTCATTTGTGATTCACAGTGAAAATGATGGGGTTGAGTGCTTTGTTGTTTTGGGTAGTGCTGCATACTGCATCTAGAGCCTTGAGCATCCTAGACATGAGTTCTCCCACTGAACAGCATTCCTAACCAGAGCTAGCTCTTCTTGAAACAGCCCACAATACAAGCCTAATGTCAGGCATGGTGAAGAGAAGGCTGTTCTGTTGGTGGACTTGGTTTTAATACTCAATCCAAAGATGTCAAGCGTTATCTGATTGGTCAGAAGTCAGTGTCTCATAATTCTTTGTCTCACATGAGTACATTGAGATGGCACTCAGGATCACACCTGAAATCAACTGATGTATAACCCCATATTTATCAGTAGTTACCTTTAATAAAAATATTCTAAATATATCAATCAGAGCACAGATTAACAGATGGATTTAAAATAAATGCTGTCTATAAAAACCAAGCCCCTGTTGGCTGATAGTAAAGTTTGGACACAGCAAAAACCTACACAATTCCTATTTTTCCCAAGACAATAAAATTGTTTCAAAGTCTTTGGAATATAATTAGACTAGTTACTTATAGGAGTCCAAGATCCAAAAAGGGAAGAACATTAGGGATGATTAATATGATCTTAAAGCTCTCTCTCAGCTCTCTCTAGCTAATGTGTGTTCACAGAGTGACTGTTTTGGCACAGATTAGAATCTCTTATCTGTCTGTGTGACTTCCAAGCTCAAGTACATTTAATCACACTATCTCTTCGACGGGTACAATTTAGCTCTTGAGACAGAGCTTTGAAAACATTGAGTTTTGAATAGAAAGCTAGCTCCCTTCTTCCCAGGGACATGGGCATCACCTAGACAAGACCAGTAATCTAGGGGGAAAATGTAATTTGAGACCAGAGAAGAAAAAAACAAACAAACCCTGGAGCTGTGATCTGCTAGCACATAGTGGAGCACACTTAAAAAAAATTTTTTAATCTTATTTTAAATAAAAAAATAGTACTTTTCCTTATTTTCTATTTTATCATAGAAAATATGACACTTGAAAACTTGATAGATTGGCATTTCATTTCTCTTTTCATGCTGAAAAAAATTTAAGTTGCACTTCCAACCTCTCTTCCAGAATTTTCTAGCTAGTAGAAAGAATCATGTCACTTGGATAAAGTCAACGAATATTCAGTGTCTTACCTAGGACTAGAAATAATACATTTTGAATACATTTCCAAAAGTTTTCATAATCCTAATACATAAACTTGGTAAAATATCTCACAATAATAAATTCAGTATCAGTTTGGAATAGAGAAACTTTAATCTTAGTATTATATTTATCAAATTTAACACTTCAGGCTCATATCACGGGAAAACAAAACACCAGTGAGCTAACAACTACATCTGATCCTTCTATTCTTATGTGGATTGATAAAAAGATTACTAAAAGTTGAAGTTGCCAAGGTATTTTTATTTATATTGTTAAGGAAAAAAAAGGGTACCTTGAAGTAGTTAAATATTCTGAGAAATGGAACATAATCCTGGATGCTTAGTGTTTTCCCGTTTGTTTTTTTTTTTTTTTTATTGATGGAGTAAGTTATGGGCAAGTTTGTGATGAGATTCTTGATTTATTCTTAAGGAAGATATTAGCTTTATTATTTATTAATCCTAACAGATTTCTTCCACGAACACTCCATAAATATTAACACATCTGATGGATGGCTGAAATCCCGTGAAGGGAAGAAGCACACAGCCTGATGGACTGTGTCAATTTGACAAGCCTCTTATTATATTGTTTTTGTTGTTGTTTGTTATTTTTGATAGCAAAAGGCAATCAATTAACCACTCATGTCAAAAAAAAAAAGATTCAGTATTAATGTATGGAGCTCTAGATTCTTTCACTAGAAGGAAGTACATCACTGTTTTGATAACTTTATGGTCCTATTTTTGAGGTTTTCCTAAATTCTAATTCACGGAAACATTTTCTTTACTTCTCTGATAGAAATAATTTTTAATAGAATCAAAAATTTTGCTGTGAAAGCCAGCACCGCAGTCAGTCCTGTTGGAAGGTATGATTGTGTGTGTATGTGTGTGTGAGAGAGAGAGATTTTTTTTTTCAATAAAAAAATCTGTAACCCAGCTAGGTATTGGTCTATCATCCCACAATTTGGAAGTCCAAGGCAGGTTTCTGAGACCGTGGCCGGCCTGGGATGTATAGTGAGTTCAAGGTCGGCCTGGGCTCTGTGTTAAGACCTTGCACACGTACACACCCAAACAAACAATCAAACAAAAACTTTAAAACAAAATGTAAAAATATATGCAAACTGAGTGTCATTTTACCATGATGATGTCTCCAGAACACAATGTGAGGTTTCTCCTCCCTGCCTCAGAAGATGCTTAGCAGCAGCTCGTGGGTGCTCTCAGACTTCTGGGCTCACCTCCAGTATTTCTGACCCAGTAGATCATTAGAGCTGAGGTTAGACCCCAGAAGGTGCCTTTTCTTTCCGTGGGTGCCGCCGTCTTTTAGAAGAAGTCTGTAGCATACGTGTGTAGGAGTGTTCAGTGTGGTGGTGAGGGATGCGATCTCTCTCCCTTCAAGGAGACTGAAATGCAGGCAGGAACTCACATGACGGCAAACACTAGTTTACAAGTCTTTTAATAATGAACTTATTTGTGTATTTAGTCCAGAAATTGTAAGAAGATCATGGCCCTTTGTAACTTCTTCAAAGGAAATGGTCAGTGGAAAGAAAGCCCACATATTCCTCTTTTTCCAGGCACAGGAGGAGGGTTATGAGTCGATAGAGAGCATTTAAGTAGAACTGAATTTCACATTGAGAAAATGCTGCCCCCACCTTTCTCCGTCAGCACAGGTTCAGAGCCCCTGGACGTCAGCACCTTCCAGCAAAATCACGTTAATATTGTTTCACTTTTATTCTGCTTTCAAATGTTCATTTCTGTTTATGGCCAGGGATAAAAATAAAAATGTAGCACTACATATGTATTACAGGGACACTCCAGGTTTCAAAGCAAGAGACTTAGAAACTAATAGTAATGTCAGGAACGGGGCCACTACGCAAAGGAGGAGCCTGAGAGCTGGCAGGACACACCCTGCTGATTAACACTCTGAGGTATTGGCAAACCTCATGCACACACGAACGTCTGTGTGCACTGGAGGCAAATGCTTTCTGGTGCCTCTGAAGTGAGGAACCCAGCACCAGGCCTTGCAATGCTTGATGTCACCAGTGGCCCTGAAATTGGATGTCTCCTAATCTATCTTAAATTTAACTTTTTAAAATAATTTGTTCACTTTACATCCCGATTATAGCCCTCTGTCTTGTCTCCTTCTGGTCCCACCCTTCCTTCTTCTTCCCTCCTAATCCTTTCCCATATTTCTTTGAAAGGGGGAACCCTCCTCCCCTACCATCTGACCCCAACCTATCAAGTCTCACTAGAACTGCTTGCATCCTCTTCCATTGTGGCCTGGCAGTGCTCCCTGCTCCTTCCAGGGGGAAGTGATCAAATAGGGGACAACAGAGTCCGTGTCGGAGACAGGCCCCGATCCCCTTACTTGGGAATGCACATTGAGACTGAGCTATCGGCTACATCTGAGCAGGGGGTCTAGGTCCTCTTTATGTATGATCCTTGGTTGGTGCATCAATCTCTGCAGGCCCCCATGGCCCAGATTTGTTGCCTCTTGGTCTTCTTGTAGAACTCCTGTCTGCTCTAGGTCCTTCTATTCCCCAATCTTTTCCTAAACTCAAATGACAGCACATGCTGGTGAGGAGGTAAAGAAAGGGGAACATTCTTCCATTGCTGGTGGGAGTGCAAACTTGTACAACCACTTTGAAAATCAATCTGGTGCTTTCTCAGAAAATTGGGAATAGTGCTACCTCTAGATCTAGCTATACCACTTCTGGGCATATACCTGAAGGATGGACCACCATACAACCAGGACAATTGCTCATAGAAGCTTTATTCATAATAGTCAGAATCTAGAAACAATCTAGATATCTCTCAACTGAAGAATGGACACAGAAATTGTGGTGCATTTTACACAATGGAATACTACTCAGCTATTAAAAACAAGAAAATTATGAAATTTGCAGGCAAATGGATGGAACTAGAAAAGATCCTGAGTGAGGTAACCCAGAACCAGAAAGACACATATGTAATATACTCAATTATAAGTGGATATTATGCATGTAATACTGGATAAAGAAGCTAATCAAGGAGGACCCTAAGGGGGATACTTAATTCTCATTCAGAAGGGCAAATAGAATAAACACTGGAGTGGTTGAAGAGATGGAACAGGATGGGAGCCTACCATAGATGTCCTCTGAAAGACTCCACCCAGCAGGGATCAAAGCAGATGCTAAGACTCACAGCTAAACTATGTTGGTGTTTTTGAGAAAGGGCTTCCCTGTGTAAGTACCTGGCTGTCCTGGAACTCACTATGTAAATCAGGCTGGCCTAGTATACTCAGAGATCCACCTACTTCTGCTCCTGCTCGGATTAAAGGCGTGTACCACCACCGCCTAGCTCATCTCTGAATATTTAAAATCAAAGACAATCAAACAGTATAAATGCTATGAACTGTGACCTTTATTTTAGAAAGAAAGATAAACAAAAGAACAAATATTTATTAAAACTTTATACAGTTTTGAATTCCGAGAGATAGTTTTGAACTTGAAGTTTCGCCTCTTCCATGGTTTCCAGTGTCTAGTACAGGTACGGCTCTCTTGAGGGTCTCCCTTGTCTGGAAGCCATGCTAAGCTCTGGGCATGCATTCTCTTAATTTTTAAAAGCACCCATGTATATGTGTCACAAACTCAGTAGCGATTGAAGGGATGGCTCACCTGTTCACTGTCTTATAGTTAGATGTGGCAGGCTAGGAGCTGATATTCATTCCTCCTCTTTGTCTGCCCCCTTGAACTTAAGAGATGGGGGCTACCTTTTGTTATTGACCTCACACCCACTGCTTATTCCCTCATAGATCTGAGCTATGGATCATGTTCCTTCGGTGTGAAGAATTCCCTTTATTATTATTTTTTCCACAGGGCACATTTGTTCCCAGCACACTCTCAGTCATTTATATGACAGCATATTTATTTCCTGTCAGTGTTTGAAGGATACTCTTTGCTGAATATAAAGCTCTGGATTGACAGCAGTTTTATTCAGCACTCTGAAGACACTGTCCTATTGTCTTTTGGTCACTGCTTTTAGTATGACGTTGGATAAGAAATATTAGGAAGTGTACCATTTTGCTGTAGATGTTTCAGGACTATTTTTCTTTTAAATGTTCACGAGCCTGAATACAGCTTGTCTAGTTGTGGCCTCTCTGTATCATGAATAGGTTAGCTGAATTTATGTCTTTCTTTCATGAACTTCGGGAAGTTTCTACAACGCTATTTTTATTTTTAACATCTGTATCTCATTTGCAATCATTGCTTTTTCTCTCTGTCTGGTACCCTGACATACCAGATTCTGTTTATTAAGTCACCAAGGCTCAGAGTTTTGTTGTTTTCGTTGTTCTTTGATACTTTCATACATCATTAAGATAAATTTTGTTATTCTCACCCCCCCCTATCCTCACTTGTTCTCTACTCTCCCACTAAAACCTATACCCAATAAGGCTCATTTTTGACTCACTAAGTTTAATTAGGGTTACTTGCATAAGCATGGATGTGTGCGGGAGATGGGAGACTGTGTTATTTACTAAAGCATGGGAAACTTACCAGTGGTCACAACACTGAAGAAAAAGATACTCCTCTCTCCTCACCCCCAACAACCATGAACTGCCTGTAGTCCCTTCGGGAAGGCTGGGACCTCATGAGTCCCTCCCTCACGCATATGGACTGTTGACTGATTCATTCTCCTGTGGGTCTTGTGTGTGGAAAACACAGCTGCAGTGAGTTCATGAGCACCATGGCCACATCATGCCCCAAAGACAGTATTTCACAGTGTTCTTCCCTATCACATGCCTTTTCATCCTTTCTGCCTCTTCGGAAACGTTCCCTGAGCATTGGGGAAGGTGATATGGACGTCCCACTTAGAGCTGAGCACTCAATGGCCACTTACCATCAGTTGTGGGTCTCTGCATTAACTGCTGCCCACTGTAAAGGGGAGTTTCCTTGACCAGGAAACTGAGAGCTGCACTGACCTATGGGTAGAAACATAAGCATTCAGAAGGCAGTTTGACCACATGGCCTCTTAGCAAAGCAACAGTAATGTGTTCCTTCTTTTAGGGCCTGTGACCTGCCCAGCCACTGGCTCTTGACCAGGTTTACAGTACTGGCACATGTCAACTCCCATGCACTGGGATGTTAAATTTTTAAAGCGTATCATCTCATCGAATCATTGCATTTACTCTGACTTAAGAGTCATACTGTATCTTCTACTCATTATTACTCATTCTACCCCGTGAACGTTACATTTAAAACATTTACCTTTCAAGTGATGATAGAGCTTCCATTTAGTTCTTCTTTATTTTTTTCCATACTATGTTGAAAGCCAGTAAGTTGTGCTTGCTGGGCAAATGTTCTACCATAGCACTGGGCTCCTACCTCACTCAGTTCTTTTCTTTTTTCTTTTTTTTAATAAATTTATTTATTTGTATATCAATCACAGGTTAGGTTTTTTGCATCCCGTGCGTATTCCCCTCCCTCCCACCCTCCGCAACCCTCCCTCATCTCCTCCCCGCCCCCTCCAAGTCCACCAAC
>JAQQSO010006430.1:0-11317 GCA_028658305.1 Pachyuromys duprasi
GGCGCTCTCTCGGAGGGACACACCTTTTTCTTTTGGGCTCAGGGGACACAAGGGCAGGAGGCTCTTGATTCACCCAGGCACCAACCCCATCCCTCTACAGAGGAAGGAACTAGCTTTGACTTAGGATAAGAGGGTGGAGTGAGGTTGAGAAAGGGCAAAAGTGTTAGATGGAAGGAGACTCCCCCCCTGCCCCCTACCCCCCACCCCAAGCTTCTTTCTTTTCTGGTAAGACTGGGAAGATGCTAGATAGGGGATGGAGAGAAAACAGGAGAACTCCTAGAGACTAATACAACTATAGAAAGACAAGAGGCATCTTGCCCATGGAAGAACGCTGTCCAGAGAGACTTCTATGGAAGGCTTAGAAGGCAGGAGGGCTGTTGGTATTCACCCTACCCCTTGTGACTTTTCTGGTTCCTTGTGCACCTGGAAGCCTGGTCCCTGGCATGTTCTGGAGGGAATTTTACAATAATCTTAGGCCTATAGCACCCCTCCCTATTTTATCAAATGACAGTAACATCAAGCACTATTGAGACAGTAGCGCTGTGCTAGGTTAGCCCAGTTCCACTTACTCAAGCCCTTGCTCATCTCAATCCATCCCACTTCAGCAAGTACCCCTCCGTGGAGGGTGGAAGACTTGACTGCTGGGTCCTTGCCTGAGGGTACAGTGGGCAGGCAGTAAGCATCTAGCTCTGGACTGGTCCCTCTCTCCATGCCCTTATGGGTTTGGCCATGGAGGACAGACAGAACTCTTTAAGCTCCATAGTCAACACCTGTGTCTCCTGTGGCAGAAGAACCACACCCCAGATGGCATGATAAGGTCCCCCGGCAAGCAAACTACGAATATCTGGGAACACTGTTCAGTTAGGGACAGGGACAGACACTTGGTAGCTGCTCCTGCCGGCTGATAGCAGGAAGGGAGCTGGGACAAAGGAATTTCCTCCTTTCTGGATTTCTGCTCAATTCCTCATACTGAGTACTGGCTGTCTGCTTGGTAACAGGGTTGTCTGAGGACCCTCTCTTCTCCTAAGCTGTGAGAAGCACGGAAGCAGGCAAAAAGCCAAGTCCCTTTGAGAGTGCTATCTGTGAAGTAGAGGGCTCCCTTCCCTGGGCACCAAAACTCATTTGGAGGAGTCAGGTGTGGGGGCTTGCTGTGCTAAGCAGGCTTACTTCCCAGGCAGCATTGTCCACAGCATCCTCTGGGCTTTCCCAGTCCAGGCAGTACCCTCAGGGGCCAGGTACCATGGATAGAGAGGAAACACTGGACTTGGAGTCAGAAGACCCGAGTTTGAGCCTGGCCCTACCCTGACACCTGTGTGCCCTGGTCCAGCCTGTATCCTCATCCATAGCACATGAGTAACTCGTCCCTTATTCAATCTGAGTGACTAGACCGCTGTGAGAATGAAAAGAAGGAAAAGCTCTGTGACTTATCAGGTATATGCAGAGCCCACCAAACGCACTGTATGCACATTTAGCAAAACCCAATGGAGGAAAATGCAATCCACTTGCCATACAGACCTGGAGGTGATTTACAAAAGGGTCCAATCCATCCATTTGCTGCATTTAATTACCCTGGACCCGAAGAAAGGACTCTTGGGGGAGGGGAGACATGAAAAGCCAGGACACTTGCTATACCGCAGGAGAATAGTGAAGCAAAGTATTTGAATGAGAGCAGGAGGCAGCTTACATTAAATGAAAAGCTTCCCCATGCTCAAGAAAAACACCTGGATGGCCGACCCAATGAAGCCCTCCTATCTTATCTCAAAGGTGGGAGCAGAAATGGACCAGCAACCTGCACTGGGAATCCAAGCCCTGACCCGGGGATGCTGGGCCAGTCAGTCTTCCAGGCAGCTTTCCCCACATGTCTAAAGTGAGCCAGGGGGCATTGGACTGTGTGTGGCTCTGCTTACCTGTGGTCAGAAAGGGCTGGGCCAACAGTGGAATTAATCCCTGGGAGTAGGGAAGGGATGTGACTCATAAAAGCTTTACTGTAAGTCCAAGAAAAGACATGGAAGTCCAGGTATTTTTATATTGTCTAACAGTGATTAGAATTTGAAAGCGGCAGCAGCAGACAAGGAGACCCGCTTGTAGCACAGCCCCCAGGAAAGGCTGTACTAAGTTACCCAACATCTCATCCAGTCCTCTGGAATCTGAGACCAAAATTAAATAGGAAACCCAAAGGCTGGAAGCAGGTTCCTCCTCTCTAAAAGTTTGATGAGTCCAGGGCAACTTCAGTTTGATATTAAGAAAGTCCCTTGGCCTGTTTTGACCTGAGATCCACCCCCATACTTCACGCATATCACCTACCTAACTTACCAAGGAAGAAACCAGTATGGTTCCCTGTGTCTCCAGTAACCCCCCCTTATTGCTGTGCTGCTACCATGCTCATCCTGAAGGTCTCATCCCTACCTGTCCCAGCCACAGATCCTTTGAGTCTTATACATTACTTCTTAGGTGACCAAAAATGTATATTTTTCTGTACTACAAGCATGCTGTAGTACTATGAAACCCAAGGCCAGGACTGTACCCTTAGAAGACGGTCCAGCATCGTATTCCAGCCATGGTGAAAGGCTACCTGAGAATTAGTGGTCAGCACATCCCTGTGAGGAATGGCAGGGTAGGAGATGTACCATTGTGCACACGGCTAGGCCAAGGCAGGTGAGAGCTAATGACATAAGAGGGTCCCTGGCTGGGAAGACGGGCTTCATCACCCCAGATAAGAGATGAGCAAACCCAGGGTCTCAGGACTGACTCTAGTTCTAACTTCAAAGTCCATGTGATTTCGGTCACGCCACTTCTTGAACTGTAGTTGGGTGCTGCAGGCGTATCTCTCACTAGCCAGGGGGCTCCCTGAGGTTGGGTGGTGCCTGTGAAGACATAGGAGACTTCATCTTCGCTGATGACTGGGGCGCCTTCCCCTGTGTCATGAAACACAGTCTTGGAGAGAAAATCGGAAATTCGGTCAGTGTTGGGAGTCAGTGTGTGGGCGGGGCACCAGAAGCACCCTTTCTGAGACTCTCCATCCTTTCAAAAGTCCCCAGATACAGTGTTGTCCACAGAGAACTAACTCAGCCTTCTATTCAAAGTCCATCCCGCTTCGCTGGCCCCTATCGGGAGCTGGGTACCTTTAAGGCCATTTGGCATTTACAGCCCAATCACATTCAACAGCATCTTAGCACCAGGGGATCCGGAAGCTGGGTGTGGGTGGTGGGTGAGGAGGGTGCCCAGGGTATAGTCCCTTGAGGACCTGTACAAAAGGCTTTCCACTCGAGTAGTCCATCTTTAATGACTGTAAAGGCACAGGAGTTTAATCCATTTTTGATGTAAGCACTAACAGCTTTGTGTCCTTGAAGTTCAAAGCGGGCGCATACATGTCACTAATTAACCAAGCGAGGAGCCATTCAGCTCCCTCTCATGTTCCTAATTAGGTCTTTAATAACAAACAAACTCCGACCTTAGCAAGAGGCCCCCATTTGTCAGCCAGTCTAGGAATATGACTGCTTCCCTGTTTACAGTTGCTCTAAACTGCTCCTAATCTCAGCCTGGTCTCAAGGAAGGTGGGAGAGTCAGAGCATAGTGACAAGGACCCCTTAGGGCCACCCTTGACGGTGGTCTTGTTGGTCCTGGTAGATAGAAGAGCCCTGAGCCCACAGGGACTCTAAGCCAAGGCAGGTGACCTCTCCTGCTTCCTTTTGGAAGATGCTGGGTGCCTGTGATGGTCAGGGATGGTATGAAGCTGCAAAACCAACCAGAACCTGAAGCTGTGGTGACACACTGGCTTTGCCTTGGGTTTACCTTGCCAGACATTGATTTGATGGGTCTGAAATGTGTCATGGCAATGTGGGAAGTTAAAAAACTTCCAGATGATTCTAGCATGCAGCATAGTTACACCAAATCTTAAGGCTGACATGCTTGCTGACTAGCAGTAATTAGCTTGTCTTCTGTTATTGACCTGTGTGTTGTGTATGTATGTTTGTGTGGGTGTGGAGGCTAATGTCATGTGCCTTCCCCTATTGTTCTCCACCTTAGTTGAGACACAGTCTCTCCATGAACTTGGAGCTCATCAATTTGGCTAAGCAGGCTAACCAATCAGCAACAGGGATTCACCTAGCTCTACCTCTGGAGTGCTAGGACTACAGATGCAGCTAAGCCTGGCTTTTATGTGAGCTCTGGGGATCAGAACTCAGGACCACTTGCTTGTACTTTACCAAATGAGGCATCTCCCTTGGCCCCAGGTCTTTTGCTATTAATGAACACCATCAGCAAAGACAGAAGCACAGAACCCTAAAAAGTCCCACCAAGCACACTTAAGGCTACAAATCTGCTATAGTGAAAACGTCATCCTAACTGTAAACACAAGGCCTTCCACACCTCCAGGCATCTAGCACTACTCGATGGCCAGCTGCTCTCAAGTGCATGCTGCACACTCCCACTGAATCCTATCGCTGGGGCACACGCTCCTGGCTCTCTCTGCACACTGTCCTTAAGCCACTCTCATTTCCACTCCTTATGCCTCCTAGGACAAAGGATCAGGAGCTTTGGCTGAAGCAGCTCTGACCTACTGGGGCCTGTAAGCCTGAAATCCTCACTCAGTAGAGGCGGATGCACCGCCAAGAGCCATGCCCCGCCCTTCCTCCAGTGGGTTCATCTTCTCCGCTACTTCTCACTCACAAGGCATCTCCTCCCCCAGGAGGTGGGTGCACCTCTTGGTGCTTTCAACATCCTCTTATCTATTTGAACTCTGAAGGTCAAGAACGGAGGTGATGAACTCAGCCTGGCCCCTAGCATGTCATAATGAGTTCACTCTTCATGGCAGGCAAATAGGAAGAGAGGCTGGGCTAGGAGACCCTGAAATCTCAGGGGCTACTTCAGTAGAAGATTTAAAGGCTGTCAGGCGGGAATGAAAAAGGAAACGTGAGGTCAAAGACAGCAAAGCATGACAAAGAGTTTCTTGCATGTCGCGTGGTTGCTTCAATGCCTCGGGTCTGTCCTCTGGTGGGGAGAGTACACTAGGCTTGTGACTTTCAGACTCCAGGCTGAACTCTCCAAGGCCGCCCTCTCCAAGACACTGTCAGAAATAACTTTTAGAAAGAGAGGAAAGCTGGCTGAGCAGCAGTGCTGGCTGGCTCTCCTCACAGATCAGTCTCTATCATGGGCACCCAGGCTTACAGTCGCTGTTTGCCATGAACCTGGACAGACCACTTTATTAATATTAATAAGTAGCCAGGAACAAAGGGCCCATTTATTTTTAGCCTTCTTTAATTGTGTAGTAATTACTCATCTACAAAACAAATGAGCCCCTGTTTGCAGTTGCTATGGTACCTGGTGCCCAAGCCTTCCTGCAAGAAGATTGGGCAAGGAGTCAGCTACGTCTCTGGCCACTCCCCTTTCTCTACCATTGGCCCAAAGCAAAGCCCCAGCAACTGGGAAGCCAATGGCCTCCTTGTGTCAGGGCTGGGCACTGTTTCCCAACCACTTTCCAGAAGCAGTTTGTACAAAGCAAAGAAAGGGATGCTGACTCCTCCCTGCAGAAACTCCCTCCCTTGCTCCATCACCTCGGAGTGTGACTAACTTCCTTCAGCTGTATTTTAAGTAAAGGTTCCTTTCAAATAATGCCCTTCAGCCTGGCTCCTCCTTGTTGGACCGCACCTCCTCTGGGTCTCCTTTGTCTGACATGGGTCTGAATGGATGCAGGGACCAAATCAGAATGCCAGCCGAAGAACAGCCAGACAGAACCATGCCGTTGAGCCTGCAAGAGCTGAAGCAGGTGCAAAAAAATACATAGTGTGCCTCCCAAGACCACTTGTAAATGATTTTGGGTTATCGACTCCCCTAAGGATAGGGGGAATTGAGTGTGAACAGCTGCACCTTTCTGTTGAGTATTTAAAAGTTGCAGCCGCCCTCAGCCATTGCCAGACTGGCGCAATGCAGTATGTACCCATAGTGGCTGAGAGCACAGGCTGATGGGACGGCCTCAGATCCTGTCCCTGCCACTTCAGATAAGCTACTCTCTTCCCTGAGCCACAGTTTGTAATCTTAAAAAATGGGAAAAGGACTGATGGTACCCATTTATGGCTTCAGAATTAAGTGTGTCCGGGGAGGGGCTATGGCACGTGGGCTTGGCACACAGCGTTTGGCTCACTCACATAATGTGAGCAATTGCTAATGAACTGTTATTATTATTGTGTTGGCAAACCAGGGGGGCTGTCTGATATTCTCTTGTTAACAAGATATCGTTCCTTAAGGTGTATATCCCAGCAGGTACGGATTTTGTGATGTTGGCAGCAACCCTCCTATTCCATGCCAGAGTGGGTTTCAGTGCAGCTCTCTTACCCTCTGACAGACCCATCCCAACAGCCAATCACAGCTGCTCAAAAGTACTCTTTCTTGTCCCTTGCTCTGTGGTATCCCAAGATGGAGAAGGGAGACCTTGTCATTAATATTCATAAGCCTTCAGAAACAAAGGGAGCCTTTATTTTCTATGCTCTTTAATCACACAGCAATTACACATCTACACTAAGATTGCAGATTCGGCTTACTTTGTCTCCTGCAGGCCTTATGATCTGTCTTGTATGGAAAGGCTGATGTCAACCCTGAGATACATACAGAATCTACTTTAAAAACATCCAAGCATGGTAGCACACGCCTTTAATCCCAGTACTCGGGAGGCAGAGGTAGGTGGATCTCTTTGAGCTCAAGGCCAGCCTGGTCTACATAGAGTTCCAAGACAAGCAGGGCTACATCTTATTCATTTTGTGCTTGTGGGTGCATGTACCTGTGGGGGCCAGAGGTTGCTGTCACAGTATCTTCTATTGCTTCTCAGCTGCTGTTTCCCCCACCCCCCTTTTGACAGGGTCTCTCATTAAGGCTAGATCAGCTGGCCGGTGAGCCCCCTGGCATCTTCCTGTCTCTACCTCTCCAGTGCTGGGGGTTTTGGTCCTCACTTGCCCACACCTGGCTTTTTTACATGTGCGCTGGGGATCCAAACTCAGGTCCTCACACTTGTACAGGGAGCACTTTCCCCACTGAGTCATCTCCCCAGTTTATGTCTTACAGAGGATTTATGGGCTGAAATCTGAAAGCCCCACAGAGGTGCAGGCCCCACGTGTGGCTTTTTCTGGACCCTTCTCTGGAGTTCTATTGCTGCCCTCCTAACTTTGGTATCCCCTTTATAGGAGCTGCTTTCCCTCATAATGTCTACAGCTGTTTGAGGTGTGGCTCTACCCTACCTCAAGGCGGCGCTGGAGATGTAGCTCAGTTGATAGTGTGCTTCACCTATCATGCATGAAGTCCTGGGTTTGAGGCTCAGTGTTGGACTAACCTAGAAGACTGGCACATACCAAAGTCTCAGCAGTCAGAGGCGGGGGTGGGGGAACCTGGGCTGTGTTGAGATCTGCTTCACAAATGCAGTGATCACCTTTCAGGGCTCCCACACCCATCGACACCCCAACCAGCGGCCATGGGTCTCTAGGTCCCCGTTCAACATGTTCTCCTCACATGTGAAGTACCTGAGAGAACCACTGCGCTTTCCACTGCTCCTCCAGACAGCTGGGCCCCGGCTTTCTAGCCAGCATTCAAGCGACGGCCAACCCACTCAAGGGACAGGCAGGAACATGTCACCTACTGAGAACCATTCCACTGATTTAAAGACCATTAACATTCCCTCACTCCATTTGCTTCAGGATTAACTTATACTTTAGTCTGGACTTTAAGGCTAGTCACTAATTGCTCTAGAGTTGATTTATCAAGTGCATGGTATTTCTATTACAAAATTATTGATTGGAGCTGATGTATCATATCCTCAGCAGGGCTGGTCCGAAAGCCCTTGGAAAATGAATGAAGCTGAGGTCAGCGGCGGGCGCCTATGCACATTATTAGAGATTCAGTGAAGTTGCTTAAAACCCATTGCCGGTCTTTATGGCTAAAGTCCTGGCTCTCTCAGAAACGAACATTTTAATGGCAACCTGGGAAAGCAGGTGTTCTCCAGAAGGCAGGCCAGAGCCTGAGAGACGAACGCTGAAGTAACACCGCACAGGTGACATAAGTATGGCTAGTTGGAGTACCTCGTCCTGATGGGTCATAGTTTTTTCTCCCACTATGCCAATTCTACGTATGGCAACAGATGTGACAATATCCTAATGAGAGGCTCTCTCCATGACTTTCTCCACACATAGGCCACAGCCCCCAAAAGGATGTGTATTTGCGGACACAGGCAGTTTAATAGAAAAGGAGAGAGCCGTCCTGTGCCCCACCCCCACTTCTCATTCCCCATGAGATCTTGCTGACAGAAGTGCACGAAAGCTATTTCCAGAGATGAAGGCACACACTGATCCATGCCCCCTCTGTGTCTGTAGATGGATCTGTGTGTGTGTGTGTGTGTGCATGTATGTAAGGTGTACTTAACTCGTGTGTGCACATGAGTAGAGGCCAGAGGTTGACTGAAAGTGTTTTCCTTTACCACTTTTCACCTTAGTTTTTGAGACAGGGTGTCTCACTGCACCTGGGGCTTCACATTTTAACTAGACTGGCTATCCCATAAGCCTCCAGGATCTGCCCGCCCGCCCACCTAATGCGAGGGTTACAGGCATGTGCTGTCACATTCTGCTACCTCTGGAGTTTCCCAATTTTGAGAATCTGGAGTAAGATCGTGTTTGTGTGGCAAGTACTTTACTAAACTATCTCCCCAGCTCACTCTCCCATTTTGAAGTTGGAAGCGGTCATTATCAGGCCAGAGGCTACAGTGTGAAAAACAGCGCCCTCCTAAAAGCCACAAGCTTTCTGCTCACATCCTCTCGATGAAAGCTGCAGGATGTCCTCCAGCTGGTGGGTGGAGAGCTCTGAGGCACTTTCCCAGAGGAGGCAGCAGAGACCCAGAGCCATCTTAGAAGGACTGGGATGTCCATGCCAGTTTCTTGGGTCCTAGCCTCCTCCCCCGGTTCAGAGGCTGCACAGTCCTGTGGTAGGCATGCTAGTCTGCCCACTTGCCTCCTGGGCTGCAGCTCTGAGGGTCCCAGGATGCAGAAGGCAGTGGCTTGGGGGTTCTGCCCTCTGGTTTCTGCTCCCATTTGCTGCCCTTACTCCCTAGTCCTAGTTCAGTTTGCATCTGCAGCAGCACTGAAGCCTAGTCCCAGCCATTTTCTCTTGTCCGCCTCCCCTGTCCCCAGGGAGACCATGCTGGAAGGATGGCTCCTCATGGGTCTTTCCACCTGGAGCCTTCGTGTCCTCATTCTGTCTGGCCTGGCGCATGCTCAGTTCCTATCTGTTCTAACTCTGGCAGAGCATCACAACAACCCGAACCCCCACCCCCCAACCCCCGGCTTCTATTTCATTCTATCATGACATAGCCTTCTGAAGATGTTATGGACGCTGTGACTTTCTCCCGAGTTCTGTGCCCCATGATAGATAACATGTACCCTTCAAGCTGCACCCTATGCCCTGTCTGACTATAGGGTTTGGTCAGAGCTGCTGTCCATTGGGTGGCCCTTTGGCTTGTCTCAGGCCTATCACGCTTCTCTCTTCCCTGAGAAGCTGTGCCAGGCCATCACTCACACCATTGGCCCCTTTCACCATCACCACCCGTAAGAGACAATGTCAACATCTTCCAGGGTCAAAAGTGCCCACTGTCTGCCGGGGCTGAAGCTCTCCATATCTTCCCTACTGTATCTTTCCTCCTTCCACCCAGAGGGTGGTGTTCTCATAGGGACCTGTGTCCCTGAAGGGTTTGAGGAGAAGCTGGGCTTAGAGGAGCCTGGCCGATGGCCTTAAAAACAAGAAAAGATCTGTTGATTTGGTGGGGAAGATAAGAACCAGGGAGAACAAGATGACTCTGGCTCCACTCCGCTACGGTGAAGGCAGACCTCGGTTGGACAGGCTAGAGCTGAGGGTGGTGAGCCAGTCAGTGGAGGAGGTGAGGGGCGTGAGGAGAGGTGGTGGTGGCTGATGGCGAGAACATGGATCCAAGCCCCTTGGCAGCATTGAAAAACATGGAACCCCCTTCTCTTCCTGGTCCCCGTGCTATCCTCCAGACAGCGGGGCTGGGCCGCGCCTTCGGAGACCCTGTAATATCAACTCAACAATGCATGTTCTACAACTACAGCTACCAGGACATCTACTACAATGCATGCATTTAGTTCAGTCCCACAGATACATACAGTCTAAGAACAGGCAAGGGAGGTGTGAAATGTTTTACTAGACAACAGGTGTTCTGGAGTTGTAACCGATAGAAAAAAGAAAAAAAAAGAAAAAGAAAGAAAACGTAAAGTGTACCAAAAAAAAAAAAAAAGACATTTCTCGAGAGTTGGATATGAGTTTGTTTCTTGAACTGTTTCATCTGAACAAGCAAAACATGCAAACCAGCTGGTACTAACAGGAAGCTGGACACTGAGAGGGTTAACAGGTGTGGACAAACCTTCCTGCTGAGCGTGCTCAGAAGAGTGTCTGAGAGGAGGTGTGCAGGTCCTAGTGTAAGAGAGGCGGGAGAGTATGCCTCAGAGACACTCTCTCACCGCAGCCCCAACCAAGCAAGAGAAAAGACAACAGAAACATGACTGCTCACACTCACCACCACCATCAGGAGCTCATGTCACTAGACTGGAATAAAGCTGGCAAGTATAAAGTACAGTAAGGGGGTCCTGGCTGGGGCCGGGGGGTGGGGTGGGGAGGGGGCGGGGAGGTCATACCAGGGGCGGGTTCTGCAAGCTCTAAGAGTGTGATACACGGACCCACCGGTGAGGTCACCCCAAAATAAAAGTACCCTGAGAATCGGTACTGTTTTCCTCCGGTTGGCAGGGACCGGGGAGGGGGACAGGAGGTGTCTTGATTGTCAAACCAGATTTATGTTTGGATGGGACGTGATGGGGGAGTGGTACCGCTGGAACCGAATGAGCACGATCAAAATAAACAAACTCTTGACTGAGCACAAGAAAAGATGGCGGTTTCAGACTACTGGGTGAACGTGAAAGAAAAGTGACCACTGATAGTGAAGTTATCTAGGAGTCGGCAGGGGGATCCCCTGCTGGGGTGCCTGTGCCCTGCTCACCTCAGGTTCTGGGAGTAAGAAAAGGTAGGCTAGCCCAGAGGAACAGGCTGAGGCAGAAACTCAAGGCCTCCCCCTTGGCTGCCTCAACACCACAGCCCTGACAGATACAAGTTGCCACCCTGAGAGAGATCCAAGCTGCCTCCCACCCCCATGGCCCTCAGCAGGCGCTTCCCAACATGGGGTGGAGGGGGGTGAGGAGAAGTCAAAACAAAGGCGTGGGGGTTGAGTGGGTTGGGAACCGAAACAGTGGGGCTAGATAAAAATAATGAGCAAAAAAAAAAA
>JAQQSO010006431.1:0-11316 GCA_028658305.1 Pachyuromys duprasi
AAAAAAAAAAATAAAGAGGCAACATTTACAGCACCAGCAATCAGGAAGCTGAAGATGAGGAGGAGCGAAGGGTAACAAGGAAGAAAAGTGGAAACAAAAAAGAAAATCGAATGAGAAACGAGCCCTTGAGTTTTCATGTCACAAAAGCCAAAGGTACCTAATAAGGTAAAGGAAGAAAGACCATGATGCATGGTCAGGCTGACCCAAAGAAGTCCCTAGTACTCCCCTCCAAGCCTGAAGGCCCACCTGCCTCTGCAATATCTCCTCCATGCCTCCTACTACAGAGGGCACGTGTCCTTCTATCCGAAGTTCATGTCACACATGTGTCTTGGATGTTCAAATCCATCTCAATGTTAGATGTTGGTTCTTTGACTTTGCTTCTTTGCCTCTAGCTTTATCATTTCCACAATAGCAAATATTTTTCGAATTTTTATCATACAGGAAAAATGGAAACCTATCACATTCCATTTGAGATCCTGCTGTCTCAACAACCTCCCCCCTACCACCACAAACTTTTTGTTGTAGAATTTATTTACTCATTATTCTGTTGTTATTGTTGTTGCTGCTGCTGTTATTGTTGAGAGGTACCTTTACTCTTGAGTCTAGCCTGGCCTGGAACTCAATATGCAGCCCAGTTTAGGATGTTTTATTAAATGAGAAACAATCTTTCCCTGCAATGAGACATTTTTTAAAGTACAAAGAATTGTCTACTAATGATTCCTCCAGTTCCCTTCTTCCATTACCCGCATCTGTGTGTTTGAGCCCCAAACAGTCCTTGGATGTGGCTTTTGTTCAGGACACCAGACTCAACAGGTTGGTGATTGCTTGTCTCCCGTCAGAATTTGCTGTGGCTGCTCACTCTTCATCCTTAGAAACTGACATAGTCCCACCTGTTCTCACTGCCCCACTGTTGTGTTCTCAGTGCTTGTTGCTGTTTCTTCCACTTGCAGTAAGGCTATGGGCAGCAGACTTCTTCACGAATTTGCGTGTCATCTTTGCACAGGGGCCATGCTAATCGTCTCTGTACCATTCCAAGTTTAGTATATGTGCTGCTGAAGCGAGCACAGCAGTAGATTTCTTAAATACTGAGTTCTCTCAGACAACATCTCTTTTCTTTTAGTTATTCTCTTCTTTTGACTTTTTATTGGTTCTTTGTGAACTTCACATCATGCACTCCAAACATACTCATCTTCCCTTTTGCTCTTGGGCCTGCTCTGCACCTTTGTAGCCTCCCCCCATTAAAAAAAAAAAAAAAGACAAAAAAAGAAACCTCTTTGTGGAATCTGTCATGTGTCACACTGTGTCACACAGTATCTGCTTTGTCTATACATCTTTACTTCCAAATGCTCGTTTACAAAAAGTCATCAGTCTGGTTTGAGGCCTCTGGCTTCTGCTACACCATTTATACTGGAAGCTCACTGAGACTCCTCTCAGATAGCCTGTTGTTGTCCTGTGTCGAAGAGATCCTGCAGTTTTTGATCTGTAGGTTTGGTCCCTCCACAGCTCCAGCAGTAGCTGTTAGGGTGGGCCGACGCAAAGCCGTGAAACTGAACCTGGGAGGTATGGGCTCTTACGCCACCACGGTGAGCTCTCCAGGATTGCCCCAGCTAGTTCCTAGCTCATCCAGCGCCACCGCTAGCAAGGGGCAGAACCAGCTCTCCTCTCGTGCCATTGGGGCTGCTTAGCTGTGCCCACACAATCACAGCCAATTCTACTATGCTGCCCAGGTGAAGTGCAGGGCCCACTTTCCTGAGCGTTGCAGTCAGTGAAGGACAGGACCAGTTCTGCCACTGGCCGGGCATGGGGGTAGGGACCGGACAAAAGGACATCACTCCCTCATCTGCGTCATTGCGCAGCAGCAAATTGTGGGGCCAGCTCTCCCCGGCACACACCCTCTGGTCCAGCTCATGCGCACCCCACCACCCGGGTCAGCTCTACTGTGCTGCCCAGGTGAGCTGCAATGCCACTTCATTGTGCACTGGGCTAGCCTGGATAGGGCGAAGTTTGGTCAGGGTGGGTGGGTGAGTACAAAGAATACACACCCGGGAACAGCTTCTGAGAACTGATTTGTTTATTGAGGGGAGGGGAGAATTTACGCCACTGTAAATGTGGCCCAAGTCTCTGAGGCAAGGTTTGTGTGGCCATTTTGCAACTGGCCAGGGCACAGATGTTGGGAGATTCCTCATCTGCATACTCAGGGCTGGGGGTAGGGAGGGAGATCTTATAAGATCAAACAAGGAGTGAAGCCTGATAAATTCTTACTAGGGTTGACTATATGGTGCTAGGTTAGGACGGAGGAAAGAGGCAACTCCTGCCATCCTCTGGAGGTGAAGCTCTCCTTGCCCCTTCCTCCATAACCCTGGACCATTACTGTCCCACAGTGCAGGGCCCCTTTTCCCATCTGCTGCAGCAGGTAGGGGGAGTGCCCACATTTCCACTTGCACGACCCTGAGGCCAGCTTGCCCATTCTCAGTAGGCGGCTGTCTCTGGAATTGCAGGACTATTAATTTGAGTACCCCACTGTATGGGTATGTCAGCCGCATAGGGTCCCTGTTTGCCCTTCTGGTCCCACACATTTAACACATCGGACACTGTCCTATTGGAGATAATTTACCAAATCCTACAAACTGTGTATAAACTTTCTGAAGTGGCCAATCTGGACTCCAAGACTTTGGGGATCTACCAAACCTTCTATTTCAACACCATTCATTTGCAATATTAATATGGGTCTCTGATCATTAACCCCCATTTGCCAGAACACGCATTTTCCAGTGCTCCCAAATGCTCCTGTTCTTTCTACTGGAACAGCTTTGCCCTTGATGTAAGGAAACAGTAACAGCTAAGAAATTGTATACACTGCATTAATTTACATTTTCTTTTTTACATATACCATGATGTAATCCCCATCTCTAATACCTGGATGCACAATAAATCCTTAAGAAGTTACTCCACTATTCTTACTGTCTTTGAAGGTAAAGGGCCATAAACACCAGTAGTTATTTTGTAACATTCAGTTTTGGGGAGATAGTTTAAGAGGTTTATCTGTGGCTAGATCCAAAGCTCCACTGCCTTCAGTAGCATGCCTAAGATCAGCAATACTTAGTTTTGTTTTGTTTTTGTTTTTTGGTTTTTTTTTTGGTTTTTTGCTTGCATGCTAGCTCCTGGCTAACCAAAAGAAAACAGCTTGTATTTTTTGCTATGGGTCTTTGAGCTAATAGGTCCCTCTGCTCCTTTCCCAGTGGCAAGAGGTTACCTTGTATGTCCCTCTTGGACCTGCAATCCCTAGTCCAATGGTTTCCCTTTCGTAGTGGCTACAATATCCTGGAAGTCTTGGCATTCCATTACAGCCAGAAACTGCTTGTTCTCTTCTACAAATACTGTATTATTCTCCAGAGTTAATACACCTGCTATTTTGAGCTCTGAAGCTTTTAATTTTACAAATTTTTTTGTAAATGGTCAAATTCACCTGAATTAAAGCACCGGGCATATTGCTATCTTTGAGACCTCTAACTATGGCCTGATGCTCCTGAGAGCCAATATCAGTTGCGTCTCTTATCCATTCATCTATTGGGGTTGCTCATGCTTTAAATTGCCTAAATACTCTCTTAAATTCAGTATTTGCATTCTCAAACCCTAAGATCTCTATCAATGCCTGTCTTGTATCAGTGTCTGATACAGCTTCATTAGCAACTGAGGCCATTCTCTCTAAGAAGTCTGTGAAGGCTTCTCCGGGGCCTTGTCTTATCAGAGTAAATTAAGTAGATCTTCCCAGGATCATCAACCATATCTCAAGCTCTTAAAGCTACAACAGGACATTGTTCTATAACAACATCCTAAGATCAAATTTGTTCTTGTAGGTCAGCATAACACTCTTCACCAAGCAATCAATCTTTAACAACATTTATCTCCCTTGCTATACTTTGTTCTATTTCTGTGGCTTCATTTCTGCACCATGATAACCACTGTAATTGTTGACCAGCTTCTGGCACAGCAGACAGCAATCCCTTCCAATCTTGGGGAATAACTCTATTTCTCATAGTTCAGTTACTTAATATTTGTTTTTATAAATGGGGAATGCATTCCATAGAAAACAATAGACCCTTTAAAACGCTTTAGACTTAACATTCCTATTGGATGCCATGCTATCTCATCATATTCGTGACCACCATCATTGGTACCCACGTGCTGCACAATTACTAGAAAAGCTGATGGTGATTTTTTAGTCCCAGGCAATTCCTCTGGAGGTGCACTTGGCTCAGTATTAATCCCTTTGCCTTGAATGGTCTGTAACTCTTTTAGGCCCCTTGCCTCCTGCAGGGGCTCCAGGTGCCTGACAGTGAAAGTGGGCGGAGCATGGCAAGGCTGCAAGAATGGGGAATTCTGGCTCTCAGGTACCAGGTATGAACACTTTTTTTCTGCCTTTTCCAGCTGTGCTATTTGCTTCCAAAGGGCTTCCATCTCTACTTGAAAATTCTCTAGTTGCCCAGCCAACTCTTCATTCCTTTCAAAAATGCTAGAATTGAGTGACACTTCTGGTTTTCCTGCTTCATCCATTTTTGGTTTCTCAGACCCCTTCATATCCACTCTTAACTTTTCTAATTGTTCAGTCATTTTCCCAACCTTTTAAAAAGCAGAATACAGAAAGAAGACAAAGCAAAAACAAAAAATCCAGTCTGGGAGCAAAGCAGGAGAAAACCCAGTGGCAGTAGCTGCCATTTTGCTGATGTCATGAAGGAGTATTTTCATTTCTTCATAACCTCTTGACTCCTCTACTACATTAGAAACCAAGTTTTCCATGTGCCTAGCCACAGATGGGTGCTTAGAGTTTTTAAAACAACTTTATTAGGGGTTCCTGAAGCCTCTACCTCCCTTCTAATCTCCCAACCTTAGGTAGAAGAGAAAGAAAGTTAATGAGGCCAGGGTGTGTAGACCGCTTTAGATGTAGTTCCTTAGGGCGATTCTACTCTTCGTCATCAGAATATCCAACAGTCCAGCAAACCAGCAATCCAGCAATATCAAAAGCAACAACAAGGAACAGCAGTAGAAGCAGCAACCTCCTTGAAAGGTTCCCAAAGTATTCCCTCTAGGAGTATCTCTAAGTGAAGTATTCTCTCTCTCTCTCTCTCTCTCTCTGCTCCTACTTAAACCTCCTCAGAGTCCACACAAGGATGGTTTTTAGCTGGCAAAAACCATGTCCCCCTCACAAGGCAGTTTCCAGTTTCCAGATCATGTGCCTTTTCACGAGGCTGTTATCAGCTGTGGGCTCCTAAATCCCACACTTGGGATTACAACAAAAATATATCTACATAACATAACCAAAACTTCCTCTACATGACCTGATTTAGATTTTACATTTATATCTAAGGCATAGAAAGGAAACAAACTCTTGTTTAAAGCAAATAGTTTGCTAAGTTTGTATAGTAAGTAGTGTGGATGAAATTGCAAGCAAATGACAATATTTGATGTTTCCTGTGTTAAATATTCTCATACTTAATTTAATCCTTGTAACCAGAAACTATACTCTATCCTATCACACATCATACTCCCAAATAACAAATCAGTTGTTCCAAATCACAGTGTTCTCTCTGTGTAGTCTAAACCTTCTGTCTAGTCTTCCTAATATCACCATAGCATTTGTGAAAATAAGATCCTTCCTCTCACCCATTTTTTGCACTGGGAATTAAACCCAGGGTTTTGCATATACTTGTAAGTGCTCTACTTCTGGGCACTATATCCAATATTTTGACAACGTAGCCATAGGAAGTCACAGTTCTCACTATATCAGTTTAAGTGTTACAGCTCTGAGGGGAAAGGTATCAAAGCAGTTGTAAGCTAAGGAATACCACAAAGTCACACAACACAAAACACACACACACACACACACAAAAGTTTCTCTTGCAAGAGAGACCATTACGGAAAACCACAACTGGTCAAAATGCAGAGTACCGCTGATCGTGAGGTGCCCAGCCCCAAGGGTTACATTTACAATACAACACCTGCACCTAAGCCTCAGGAAACATCTCAGAAAAGGGAGCAGGAAGATTGTAAGAGTTGAAGGACCAAGAAGTCTGTTCTGGAATTGTGTCTCCTAGAAATGACAGAGAAGTTTCATCCATGTTGGGCCTAAACGTGACCCAATCAGTGAGGAAATATCATGGAACACCACATCTAGACAAAGAACTGTAGGCAACTAAGGACCCTGAGAGAATAATTAATCTTCCCCTGGATGGGCCCCCTAATTGGTTATCTAATGCCATGTGTTCAGTCCTGAAATAATACACATACAATTAACACTAAAAGGAGTGAACAGATTATAGTCTTATGTTTATCCATTTATACATAACAAGACAATTAAAGAAAAAGAGGCTGTGAATTTGAGAGGCATTGGGGCTTGGGAACAATAACAATTTCTTTTTAAAAGGCCATGAATTTGAGAATGGTTGGGGTTAGAGAGACATGGAAGGGGTTGGAGAGAGGAAAAGGAAGGGGAAAATAATGCCATATTTTAATTTAAAATTCGGATATTAAAAAGAATGAAATCCTTATCATGTGTTTAAATTCTGCTACCAAACACCATTTGTTCCTGTTACCTATCACGTCTTCTGGACTTCAGCCATTCAACCACTTTCAAAGCCAAGTTTGAACAGGATATGCTCTTTGGTTCCCCTTGTATTCCTCCAATTTATTTCTCCTGCCTTGAATATTCCCATACAGTGTTGACATGGTTGCCTTGCTACCATCTATATTTATCTTTCAATAGCTACTCCTATTTTTCTTTAAATAGCCACAGTTTCCTGGTCTCCCTTTGAACTCAGCTCAACTGTAGCTAATCAACATGATTGTTTACCTTTTACCTTTCCTGATTCAGATAAACCAATTAGACCCAGTGAAACAGAAGTAACCTATAAAGGGGGGAAAATCCCAGACTCCCTGACTTTTTCTTCTCTGGAATTGTAGTTTTCTTGTCAGTAGTTAGAAGCTTTCTTAATGGATGAAAGGGAAAAATGTGTCTCAAGCTGAAGCCTGATATTCAGGGAGGTGACCAGAAGGAAGACAGACTGAATTCTGAAAGAAAACCAGCACTGAACTTCATTCCAACTCAATACTTGCAGTGACTTGCACTAATTCTGACAGGTCTCCCTAGGCCCCAGATTCTACAAGCAGCATTTTATTATCTGATTGATTTCTACCAGCAGCAGTAGATATTCCTCCTTTTTTCAAAGTTAAGATATTGTTTCTCTATGTGATCTTAAAATTCCTTTGAATCATAACCCATACGATAAAGCTCCAACCTTTAATCTACTTCCACGAGAAGACACACACCTTAAGGAAATAAGCCCATGTTAATTTGCTGCCCTGAGATTTATAAAATCAAATATGTTCAGTAGCAACCCACACTTTCTAAAACACTTCACATGCATTTAATGTAGACTCTCTCAGGCACCACACCCTGGGATTTAAGACCAGATACTTGTTTCTCATGGAATATCTTACACAGTATGTTTAAAGCGTCTCCGGCCTCCATTTACCAAAGGCCGGTAACACCAGCCCTTCCACACTGAGAAATTAAAAAGTAAAAATGTCTCTGGGGTTGAAGATATTCACTGCAGTTAACCGTGTGGACTGTTCTCTTAAAGGACCAGAGTCCAGTTCCCTGCTCTAGCATCCTCAGCTCACAACTGCTCTAACTCCACTTCCATGGGATCCTATCTCCTCTCTGGCCTCTGTAAGCACTGTATTCACAGACACACATGATACAAACACACATGAGCACACAAATAAGAAAAAATAAAAAATAAGCGATCGGAGAGATGGCTCAGCAGTTAGGAGCACTTGCTGCTCTTGCAAAGGACCTGGAATGGGTTTTCCAGCATCCACATGGTATAAATCTAGTTCACAGGGATCTATACTCTCTTCTACCTCCATAGGCACCAGACATGTACACGGCACACATACATATATGAAGGCAAAGCACTCATACATGTAAAAAAATAAATAAGTCTTAAAATTTTAAAAATAAAAAACCCTAAAAAGTATATAAAAATGTTTTAAATGTCTCCAAGAGTTGACGAATGTCCATTGGAAACAATAATAATGGACATTTGAGAGCCAATAACCCACTAAGCATTCTAACGTTTTTACAAATGTCTTCTTTTGATATTGGCCCTCTTTTGAACTAATTCTCAGAGGCTCATATAATATCCAGCCTGAATATAAACAGAAAAAGCTAACTGTCTTAGCTATGGTTACTATAACTGGGATGAAAAACCATGACCAACAAAACTTTTGAAGGAAAGGGTTTATTGAGCTTACACGTCCACGTCACTGTTCATCATTAAAGGAAGTCAGAACTGGAACTCAAACAGAGCAGTATCCTAGAGGCGGGAGCTGATACAGAGGCCATGGAGAGATACAGCTTGCTGGCTTGTTCTTCACAGCTTTTCTCAGCCTGATTTCTTATAGAACCTAAGCCCAGGGATAGCACTACCCACATGGGCTGGGCCCTCCGCCATCCATCACTACTTAAGAAAATGCCTCAAAAGGGCTGAGAAAGAAATCAGGGAAACAACACCCTTCACAGTAGCCACTAATAACATAAAGTACCTTACGTGTAACTCTTACCAAGCAAGTGAAAGACCTGTTTGAAAAAAACTTCACTTCTCTAAAGAAAGAAATTGAAGACGTGAGAAGATGGAAAGATCTCTCGTGCTCATGGATTGGTAGGATTAACATAGTGAAAATGGCCATTCTGCCAAAAGCAATCTACAGATTCAATGCAATTCCCAGCAAAATACCTACACAATTCTTTACAGACCTTGAAAGAGAGATTCTCAACTTCATTTGGAGAAACAAAAAACCCAGAATCTCCAAAACTATCCTGTATAACAACAGAGCATCTGGAGGTATCTCCATCCCCGACCTCAAGCTGTACTACAGAGCAATAGCAATAAAAACCGCATGGTACTGGCATAGAAACAGAAAGGAGGATCAATGGAACCAAATAGAAGACCCAGAAATAAACCCGCACAGCTATGAGTACTTGATTTTTGACAAAGAAGCCAGAGCCCTTCAATGGAAAAAAGACAGCATCTTCAACAAATGGTGCTGGTCCAACTGGATGTCTATACATGCAGAAAAATGAAAATAGATCCATATTTATCATCCTGCACAAAACTAAAGTCCAAGTGGATCAAAGACCTCAACATAAAACCAGATACTCTAAATCAGTTAGAAGGAAAAATGGGGAAGAGCCTAGATCTCATTGGCACAGGAGACAACTTCCTGAACAGAACACCAACAGCACAGGCTCTAAGAGCAACAATCAACAAATGGGACCTCATGAAACTGAAAAGCTTCTGTAAAGCAAAAGACACTGTTGTCAGAACAAGACGACAGCTTTCAGACTGGGAAAGGATCTCCAACAGCTCTATATCTGACAGAGGGCTGATATCCAGGATATATAAAGAACTAAAGAAGTTAAAAAGCAATAAATCAAGCAATCCAATTAAAAAATGGGACACAGAACTAAACAGAGAATTCTCTGTAGAGGAATATAGAATGGCAGAGAAACACTTAAAAAGATGCTCAACATTCTTAGTCATCAGAGTGATGCAAATCAAAATGAACCTGAGATTTTACCTTACACCCATCAGAATGGCTAAGATCAAAAGCTCAAGTGACAATACATGCTGGAGAGGTTGTGGAGAAATGGAAACCCTCCTCCATTGCTGGTGGGAATGTAAACTGGTAAACCACTTTAGAAATCAATCTGGCACCTTCTCAGACAATTAGGAATAGCACTTCTTCAAGACCCAACTATACCACTCCTGGGCATATATCCAAAAGTTGCTCAAGTACACAACAAGGACATTTGCTCAACCATGTTTGTAGCAGCTTTATTTGTAATAACCAGAACCTGGAAACAACCCAGATGTCCCTCAATGGAGGAATGGAAAAGAAATTGTGGTATTTTTATACAGTGGAATACTACTCAGCAATTAAAAATGAAGAAATCATGAAATTTGTAGGCAAATGGTGGGATCTAGAAAAAAAAATCATTCGGAGTGAGGTATCCCAGAAGGAGAAAGACACACAAGGTATATACTCACTTATTTAGACCTATAAGATATGATAAACATACTGAAATCTATACACCTAAAGAAGATAAACAAGAAAGAGGACCCGGAGTAAAATGATCAACCCTCACTTAGAAAGACAAATGGGATGTAGGAGAAAACAAGTAACAGGACAGGTCCTATCACAGAGGGCCTCTGAAAGACTCTCCTAGCAGTGTATCAAAGCAGAAACTAAGACTCATAACCAAACCTTTGGCAGATGGCAGGGAATCATATGAAAGAAGGGGGAGTTAATATGACCTGGAGAGGACAGGAGCTCCACAAGGACCAAATATGTCTGGACACAGGGGTCTTTTATGAGATGGTTTCTCCAGCCAAGGACCATGTATGGATATAACCTAGAACCTCTGCTCTCCTGTAGCCCATTGTAGCTCATTATCCAAGTGGGTTCCCTAGTAAGGGAAATAGAGACTATTTCTAACATGAACTCAATGGGGGACTCTTTGACCTCCCCACCCTGCAAGGGAGGAGCAGCCCTCCTAGCCCACAGAGAAGGACTTTGCAGCCAGTCCTGAAGAGACCTGATAAACCAGGGTCAGCTGAAAGGGGAGGAGGTCCTCCCCTATCAGTGGACTTGGAAAGGGGCAGGGAGTAGATGACGGAGGGAGGGTGGGATTGGGAGAGAATGAGGGAGTGGGATTCACCTGGGATACAGAGTCAATAAAATGTAACTAATAATAAAAATACAATTAAAAAAAGAAAGAAAATATCTTATTACCTCATCTTAGCCTATCAGGTCTCATCAGGATGGCCTGGATTCACTTTCTCTGTGGCTTAGTTAGGCCACCTCACCAGGGGGAGGTGATCAAAGAGCCCGCCACTGAGCCCATGTCAGAGACAGCCCCTGCTCCCCATACTAGGGAGCTCACATGGAGACTGAGCTGCCCATGAGCTATGGGAGGGACATAAGGAGGGAAAAGAGAGGGAGGGTGGGACTGGGAGCAGATGAGGGAGGGGGCGACAGCTGGGATACAAACTGAATAAATTGTAGAAAGGAATAATAATAATAATGAAAAAAATCAAAAAGAACCCACTGAATATACAAGTAAGCAAAGAAATGGAGAAAAGAAAAAAAAGAAAAAGATGCCTTACAGCTGATTCTTAGGAGGCATTTTCTAAATTGAGCTTCCCCTCCCTTCAGCTTGTGTCAAGTTGACATAAGACTTGCCGGCGCACTAAC
>JAQQSO010006432.1:0-11315 GCA_028658305.1 Pachyuromys duprasi
CAATAGAATACAAGAGATGGAAGAGAGAATCTCGGGAGCGGAGGATATGCTGGCTGAAATGGATTCCTCACTCAAGGAAAATAAAAAATCGGAAAAATCCCAAGCACAAAACATCCAAGAAATTAAGGATGCCACAAATGATGAAAGAGTTGTTCCCAGTACCATGAGCTTAAATGCATCAAATCTCTGAAATTCTCGCATTTGTCCTTCTGCTGTATTGTGTTCCTGTGACAGATTTAATTCAAAAACAGAATTTTGTTCTAAAAATAGTTTCAAAATGGTCAAGAATAATGGAGATCGGACTTTCTGTCTCAGTGTAAGCTGTCACTAAACAAGACAATATCTATGAAGTGTTTGCAGACATCAGGCATAAGCATGATTTCTTAGGGGAGGTAAGCAATGGTTGGGGCTTCCCTCACAGAAGCAGTGCTCCGGTTCAGCTGCATGGAGGTATCGCTGATGCAGAGAGACAGGACTAAGAGTTTCAGGAAAGCATGGTGATAGCCCACTCCATAGGAAGAAGCTCATGTAGTTCAGAATCCAAAGCTAGGAGCTTATAGGCCCCAGGGAAGAAGCTGTTATTTTAGTAAATTGGCGGAGTGTCAAACTACCTTCTAAATTCTCATCTTATGAGACAAGCTCTTGGTCCTTATCAGAGAAGCTTCTTTTTGCAGTGGGTGATGCTTAATACAGACTCACAGCATGTTAGAGTGCAAAGAACAAATGTCTGTGCAGTGCTCAGCCCCGTATGGGACCACAATATTGTACCTCCTCATCTCCAGGCTCAGAGACTATTTCTGAGGACAGGAAAATAGGATTGTAAAAGAGGAAAGATGGGAAAGACTGCCATAAAAACTGTGTCTTCTGGATACACAAATATGTTGCACTCATGAAATCACAACAGCTCTAGTTTTCAAGCCGGTCAACATTCCAGCTTGAATGAGAGAGTAGCTCCGAGGCTCTGCCTCTGGCTGAGGAGCTATTGGTGGCTGATGGCTTTTGGAAAAGACAGTTATTTTTCTTTGGGGATACGCCTGTGATAGACTGACCATACTGTAGAGGATTTCTTTACACCCATGTGCATTTGGGTAATACTAATTGTGGACATAGTGCAGTAGAAAAAGAAGAGGACATACGATGGAAAGGGGACAAGTGAGGTTGGGAAGGAACTAGAGGCAAGATATGATCAAAATACACTGTACACGTGTATAACATTTTGAAGTATAAATAAAAATAAGAATAAGAGAATGCTTGAGTTAAATAAAAAAGATTGTATTAAAATTTGAGTTGTGTAGCTAAAACAAAGCTCCAAGAAAAAAATAAGTTTATAAGACAGATCTATTCCTATGACCCCATTTTCCAAGAAAACCATAGGGATAGCCATTTTAAGTGATTTACAAAGCTGCATGTAGGCTAGGGTGAAAAATTAGAATTAGACTCATCTCGATCTATTTTTTTTCTTTTTACTATGTCTTTGAAGTTTTCCTTTGGACCTTGCACAGAGATTTCAGAGCCATGTGCCTAGTCACTGTTTTGAGCCCTTACTCCCTCACAGACTCCTTACTCTGAGAAGTACTTTACGGTTATTTATAAGAAGCCAGGCAGATGGTGTGTGGTACAAGCAGATGCTGAGAAGAAGGAGCAAGTCCACAATATGGAAGAAGTTACTGCCATGCCCACAAAGGGCGTAGAAAGCAAGAGGAAACAGAAACTAGCAGTGGAGTTCTTACCCATATGCTGGAGGTTGGTTTAATGGATATTACTGGCCCTCAAGATCCGGTTACACCTACCCTTCTTTTGTAAATCTGCCTAAGACATACCTGATTGGTTGATTAAACGGCCTATACCTGGGCAAGGCAGAATGGGGTAGGTGTGGCTAAGGTTCCTGGGCTTGGAGAGGACAGGAGAATCATGGGAGACAGACAGATGGGAAGAAAGGAGGAAGGAAGACATCACAATGGGTTAGTGGGAAGAAAAAAACCCACATGGCTGAGAGGAAGGACTCCAATAATAACATGAAAAGGCCCAGGTGAAGAGCACAAGTAAGTATTGTAGGATTATGAATGGAAGGTTGACCGGACGAGGAGGATTAAAGCGGATGGCATTTGATGGGGGCTGGGAGATGAATGGTGAAGTTATTGAGAAAATGTAGGTGAAATATCTGTCCTCCCCAAGGTAACTAAGGCAATTATAAAATCTAACATGTGTCAGTGTCTTAGTATTTATGATAGTGGGTTAGATAATACTGCCATAATAGTCATAGGGCAAATAATAATAAATAGTATATAACCCAACATACGTTTATTTTTAATTATTACAATACCCATAGTTATGTTCAAGAGACACAGATCTCATAGAAGCTCTTGTGTCATTAAGTCACTGCATGCCATTGTGGTACAACCAGCGTTGACTCCTAGATTTGAATTTGTTTTTTTTTTTGTGAATTTCAACCTGTGCAGGAGGCAGGGCAAACGATCGTTCTTTCTATGCAGCTCCAGATTTTCTGGACTTGCTGTGCTTATCAGGGCGCCTCCAGCTTGGGGTGACTTTCTCCCTCTGCCTCTTTAATGATGGAGGCATTGCAGGCATGCACTACTACACACTGCAGGACTAGAAAACTCTTACCCTCTACTGCATGTTTGCTCCACTCTAAAGTAGGGAACAGACACTATTATACTCTTCTCTTTTAGATAATTAACTAGACTTTATTTGTTTTTATCCTTTAGCACTTCTCCATGATCCTTAACCCCAAGAAACCACCCTCCTTTTATCACCTGCATTGTGCTTGCTAGAAGGCAAAGTTTCTATTCTAATCTTTTGTAAGAAATTTATGGAGCAGTAATCCCTTTCCTTTTGGGAGCTGCCAAAAAAGGCCATAATCTCAATTAGGAGAACACTGTGTTTTAAGTCACTGCCAGCTGGTACAGTCCATTGGGCTTAGTGATCAGGGAGTACTGTGAGGACATCTAGCCTGCTGGCCATGTGCTTGTGCAGCTGCCCGAATGCTCATAGCTTCAAGTTAGTGTGCGTGTGTCTTTGTCACTTACCCGTGGAGGTGGGCACCCACAGGTGTGTCCTATCAGGTTATATCCTAAGTTGAGGAATAGCACAAGTTCATACCATGAAATAAACCTCACACAAGAGATTTATTGGGGAGAATAGAATGGCAGCTGCCTCTGACCAGGAACAGACAACAGCGGGCTGGGTAGAGGGCAGGCTTTTATAGGGCCTTTGGAGTATTTGCAGTGAACTTATGGGAAAGTACAGTGCATCTGAAAGTATTTCTTGGTGCCGAATTTGTAAGCCACCATGTGGATGCCGGGAATTGAACTCAGGACCTCTGGAAGAACAGACAGTGCTCGTAACCACTGAGCACTGCCCTCGGTGCCAACTTTGAAACTTTGTTTGGCCACTAACACTGAGTCATCGGGGCAGAATTTCAAGTCTTGGGGCTCTGGGGCAGCCCAGGATCAGGGTAATTTCCCATTGGCCTGTTATCCCACAGTGTCATTTTTGTATCTCCACATATCTCATATGGCATGGAAAAGGGCCAATTTAGCTTCTTTTCATGGTTTTTCTTGAAGTACTCTGATTCTCACCCAAGTGCTTTCCATGGGTTGAATGTAGAAAAGCATCATGTGACTTCTGAAAACAGATCTGTTGTGGGCTATGCACATGCTCTAGCACTTACTAGCTATGTGCCCCATGGAGTTTGTTAACATTTTATGCCTCAGTTTCCTCATTTACGAAACAAGTATAATAGTGGTTTCTCCAGAAAATCATTGTGAGAATTCATGAGTTCATGTACAGCTATCTTCAGTGCTATTGATTCCATGACCCTCTAGGGTACCAAAATCTACAGATGTTTAAGTCCCTTAAAGAGAATAGTATAGCATCATATGTATATCTTTCTGTATTTTTTCAATTTTGCTTTTTATTTATTTTATTTTTATTAATTAATTCAATTTACATCTCAGTCATAGACCCCTCCATCCTCTCCTCCAAGCCCTACCCTCCCTCCTATACCTCCTCCCCAATTTCTCAGAATAGGGATGCCCCCACCCATCCACCCAGACACCATAGCTCATCTCTGCATGTGAGGACTGAGTTTGTCTTCCTCCCTGGCCTGGTAGGGCAGTCCCATCAGGGGGATGCGATTAAAAAGCAGGCAACATATCATCTTTAGAGTTTTCATAATAGCTAATAACATGCAAATTCTCTGTAAATAGTCCCTGCTCTGTCTTGTTTAGGGAATGATGACAATGTAAATATCTGTACAGAGTCAGTACAGATGCATTGCTTTTCTGAACTTTTCTTCTCTGTGCTGGCGAATCTTCAAATGTACAATTCATGGTGTACAATCCATGGATATGGAAGGCCTGCTGTGTTGATGAAGTCCATAGGACTCAGCACAGTTGAGATATAACAGATTGGTGTAGACACTAATTAACATCATTGTTTATAATCTTTCACTAGAAGGATTTCGTTGAACAGTATCAGTGGGTCTCTACCTTAAAAGCCCGGCTATATAGGTCATCAGTCCTGGCCACAAGTTATGAAAACTGAACTCCAACTGGCTTTGGGCTAAAATGGAAGTTCAAGGGTAGCCTAGTTTCTGGTGTATCTTCATTACAGTAATATGAAGTAGTAGCCTTGAGAACAACAGCCTTAACACACCAGGGAATTTGATAAGGAATTATGTGTGAGTTGACTATTTTTAATATAAATTTTGTGGGGAAAGCATTTCCAAGCATTGATGTTCATTTGGAAAGTTAAAAGTTCCCTTCTGATATTATTTCATTCACTGTTTTCAATCAAGCAACAAACATTTGCTAAGGACTGAGTATACGATTCCCTGGAACATGACATGCCATTGACACAACAAACAAAGCTCTAGCCTTAAAGAGCATGAGTGTGGGTGGTGTTAGGAGAGAGATTCGGTGGCTCTAATAAGTAGATGACAGAATGTGTTAAAAGGAGAGCAACTGTGGATCAGTGCTATCATCTATTGTATGTGCTGAAGTAAATGTTGCAAAAATTGTTCATGGAATGGAGTGGATGGAAGGGGGGATTTTATAGACTGAAAACCAGCTTAACGTTCATAAATGGAAGGAGAAATATTGCAATTAGTGTAGGATTTGCCAGGACTCTTGGGCTTTTCTTCACTCTGCACAAATGCTTTTCTGAGTTCAGTTTTTGAGGATGCAAATTACTCCAAGGTTTTGTATTTAGTAATGTGGCTAGAAAGGTGTTGGGGTCCCCAATGAGCACATGAGTGTGGTGCTCACACGGCTCTGTGACTGCTATGAACAACATGCTAAGAGAAAATCAGTCTGCCCTACATGTGGTATGTGTGAGTGTATGTTCATTTTTTTATCACCCAGAAGAACTCTCAGTTCTCTAAGAACTGTTATAATTGGACAATTTGAGGTGAGACTGAAGCAGAGAACAGCTTGTGAGTCTAGCATTGGAGATGAAGTAGAAAGGGTCAGCTACCTCCTGAGTAAACAAGCACCCTTTCAGCCAGGTATGGTGGCTAATGCCTTTAATCCCAACATTTGGGAGGCAGCAGCAGGTGAATCTCAGAGTTTGAGGCCAGCCTTGTCTATGGAGTGAGTTCCAAGACAGCTAGAGATATTTAGAGAAATCTTGTCTTAAAAAACAAAAAAACAAACATGTGCCTTCTCTTTTCTCGGCAGGGAGTTTCAGCCCATGCATTATTTCCAGGATGGAAATAAGGTATGGAATTCCTGATCTGATTGCTTGAGGTCCAGGACATCCAACTACCATGACAACAAGAGTATCAACCCTAATGTACCTACTATCTTGGCCTACTTTCTTGCTATAGCAAAAATATTTGACGCTAGGCACAAATTCAGAGGTTGAAAGTTTCTGCTCTTTCCAATGTTTCCACACCTAGGATAATGCTTTTAGCAATAAACCTTTGGAGGAAAATTTATTTTTTTCAATAAATCCTTCTCTATCCAGATAGTTGTGTGGACAGGTGAGGTCAAGGTCCCTTTGTAAGGAGTTCTTTTTTCCTTAGTCTTAGTCTGTCTTTGTTGTTTCATTCTTTTCCAAGCATGTTCTTAACAATAATTAGAAGACAGTGGAATTTGTAGGCACCCACAATTGGCTTCTCTTGTGAGCTCTGCAATGTGATGCATTCAGCAGGTGGGATGTTCTGGATGAAGCCGGGAAGGACAATTCTGGTCATTACCTTGAGACACCTGAAAAGAAGACTATTCAGTTGAATACATTTTCTTGATTGCAAATTGATATGTGAGGCCTCATCCCACTTTGAGTAGTACCATCCTTAGCCAGGAGGGCCAGCACTGTAGAAAAAAGGTTGAAGCCTGGGAGCCAGCCAGTAAGCAGTGGTTCTCCGTGGTTCCAGGTCCCTGCCTTGGCTCCCTTAGATGATGGGCTGTATGTAACCTGTAAGATGAAATAAACCTTTCTTTCTTGGGTTGCTCTTGGTCATGGTATCAGTCACAGCAACAAGAAAGCAAATTAAGATCACAGACAACCTTGGCATGTAAAATGGAGCTTTTATTCGCCTATTTCAATTATTGTCTTGGAAGCTTACTGCCTCCGTCTGCTAACCTAGCCCTAATCCTGGAAGCTTTTGCTTCTGTACAATCTAACCTAGGCCTAGAATGTTTTCAGCCTCTGAGACTTGCTGCTTAATAAGCTCACCCTCTCTTATTCTTTCTGAGCTCAGAGCTGGCTGGTTCAACTCAGATATTCTGTATCCTGAGTCTTCACTGGAATGATTTGAAATTTTCTTTCCTTGTAACGTTTGGCAGTCCAATGAGTGGCATGACCCCACAGAAAGAAAGATCACTCCAGCTGAGGAAAAATGGAGAAACCATTAGATTTGGTAAAAAAGTATTCGAGGAGAGAGTTAAGGATGGGAAGTACCATAATAGAAGGCTTTAGAACCCTGTATAGTGTTACTTTAGATGAGCTGAGGTGGGGGAAAAAGCAGAAAATAAAATGTGAAATGGCTCAACTGAAATTGTTCCAATACCTATTATTATTATTATTTTTGTATTTTATACTTTATTCTTAGTAACCATAATGGTTCTCTGCACTCGCTCAAAGAAAAAAAGTGTATTGATAAAAGATAAGAACTAGAAAGACCTATAAATGAGAATAAGGAAAACTCTCATACACAGACAGAGGCTACCATGCCATGGCATGATGAAATTGAAAGGGGTGGCCCAACATTGTTAAAACCAACCTTATTTTATCCAGTTACTATACAAGACCTACCAGAAGATGATAGGTGCCCCCAAGGTTATAATGAAATTAAATGGACTCCTATAGACATATTAGATTTGAGGAGATTTAAGGACTTGGTCATTTCCTATGGTATGCATATGCCATATGTGAAGCAGATTCTAAATTCATGGGCAACTCACTACAGGATTATCCCCCAAGACTGGAAAGATTTGGCAACAGCAATATTGGAACCGGCCCCTCAGTTTCAATGGCAATCATGGTGGAAAAAAGAAGCAAAGGCCATAGAACAATGAAATCAGGCCAGAGGTATTCATATTTCCCAGGATCAGTTGTTAGGTGAAAGTCAATATGCTGATTTGCAAAGACAATTTGAATTTGATGACCACACCTTGGCACTATGTCATCTAGCAGTTTTGAGTGCTTGGGATAAGGTTGAAGAATCAGGAAAGAGGTCTGAGTCATTTATTAAGTTACACAAGGCCCCAAAGAAGCATTCACTGATTCTTTTGCAAAGATTGACTTCAGCTATAAAAAGAATAGTGTCAGATTCAGAAGTCAGAAAAATGCTAATTGAATCTTTGGCTTTTGAAAATGTTAATTCAGAATGCAAAAAATTGATCAGACCTTTAAAGGCAAGATCAACACCCATAGAGGAATGGATTAGAGATATGGCTGATATTGGATCTCATGTTTATAATGGTAATCTGATGGGAGAAGTAATTTCTGAAAGTCTTTGGAAAAATCACAATGGCAGATGTTTTAATTGTGGTAAACAAGGCCATTTGAAAAGGGATTGTAGGCAAAGTGTTCCTAGAAACAGTTGCTTTCCTAGAGATAATCCAAAAAGAAGGCCCCAGCCATCTGGAGTACACAGGTGTGGCATTGGACTAATGAGGGCCTATCAACAAGGTATACCCAAGGTAACCCTATGCTGTTGGGCAACTCCTGAGGGGCCCTCCTGCAAGGCCCCAATATCAAATTTGATTCAATCATTCCCTATCAGCATAGGTGAAGCTCATCCACTGAGCAGTTAAAAGGTTTAATGCCTGTTGTTAAAAACAACACTGCTCTGGATGTCATCAAGAACAGAACAGCTTCAATAGATAAAATAAAAAATTCAAGAATGACTACAAAACAAATATATTGGCAAACTGTTATAAATGATTAGAGCCCTAGGGTAAAAATAAAAATAAGTGGCATTGGAATTGAAGGATTATTAGACACAGGAGCATCAACATTTCATCAAAATCTTGGCATCTAGATTGGCTTCTTCAGGTGGTAAATATTCAGCTTCTAAGGTAAAGTAAAGTGCAAGATGTGTCATGTGTATAAGGCCAGAAGGACAACAGGAAAATTAAAACCCTATGTGACTAATGTAACCATGGATTTATGGGGACACGACATGTACAGCAATAGAAAACACAGATTAACATTCTTCCAGTCTTAGAAACAAACTATAAAATAAAGAGTGCTTCTGAGAAAAATATTATAAGGTATTATTGAGAACAGTCACAGATGTTCCAGATGTCTGTCTGTAAGCAGGACATGACAAGTATTGGTTTTTCAAAGACACCAACTGCCCTATCTGTAAAACATATAATCAGGCATGAAAAACATTTTTTTCAAATGAGAATTTACCAAAGGCACCCTTGCCTTACTGGCATGAAATTAAAAATGGGTTTTCTTAAACCATATCTCTTAATTGCATGTTATATTGTTAGATTGTAGGTTGCCCCATGGCCCATGCCATTTTGGAATCAGCTTTTGAGTTTTCTTTTCATATAAAAGGAATATTTTTCTTGTCTAATATTAAAAACACAGTTAAGAGATTTAAAATGTTTTAAGTAAATTAAAAGGATTGCTAAAGTTCTAACTTGTTTTTTAAATCTTTAAGAGTTGGAATAATTTGGAGCTAAGATAAAGAATTTGAGCAGGGCAAATAGTAGCACATGTCTTTAGTCTCACCAGACACAGACAATCTCTATAAATTAGTTTTCTAAATTCTAGTTACACTGAACAGGGTGTGATAAGACATATCCTAGGACTTTCTGTTTATTGTAAATAGGTTATTACAGTGTGGCTCATCCCTAGCACACACCTTTAATCCAGGAGTTTGCTGCACATAGGATTTAATAAAGTTAACCCTAGGTCAAAAATTGAAACAAGATATCAGCTGATAGGGATTAAGCAGTAAAGAGGGACTTTGAGTTGAAGGGTATTTAAAACAGCTTGAAGAAGAAGAAAGAGCTCTTTGGCCTTTAAACTTTTAGCTTTCAGCTTTCTCCTCCTGAGCTGTCAGCAGAGATAGTGAGCTTTTTGGCCTGGGGCTTTTGGCCTTTGGCTTTTTGGCTTTTTCCTTCAGGATGTGAACTGAGTAGGAAGATCAGCTGGGTGCTTTCTCTACCTCTCTGAACTATCAGGTTTCCACACCAGCATCTGGCTCCTGAGTCTTCATTGGAATGATTTGAAACTTTATTTCTTTTTAACAACACTGACAGCCATATGTATTATTCTTCTTGTGTAACCAAGGGGGTATTGGCTTATCCAGGACATGAGATAACATCTTTCCTTTATACTTAGAATGTATGACTGACAGGTGAAACTCCTACAAGGAGAGGCCACTGTGTAGCATAAAGTCATGGAGTCATACAGAGGTTAAGTTTGATGCCGTCTGGTCTTTGAGCTCCTCATCTTAATCTTTTTTTCTGCTTGGTGATCAATGGAACTTGTCTTGCAGGACCTTTGTGATGTGACTGAATGATTTTACCTTCAGACAGAGACATGTGCAATTGGTAGAGTGCAAGGATTGTTATAGCAGCAGTGATAGTAAACAATATCATCAATTTTGAACTTGGGAAGAGTGTTGAATATGTTCATGTCTCTATTGGTTGCTCTGTGGTATCCAGATTGCCATCTTCTATGCAATGAATACATAAAGAGCAGTAGGAGTGACAACAGATTTAGAATCACCAAGTCTGAACTGAAGTGCCTGCCAGCTCAGTGTCTTCAAAAATTTGATAGTATAAACTCACACATAAAAATGGAATAGTTTAAATATATTTTTGTTGTGGGAAGAACAATAATCTGAGTACCATTCCCATTCAGTGGTCTTTTTCTACTTTGTGTCCCAAACTTCTCATACTCTGTATTGGTCTTATCTTCTTCTCTAGCATTTTAATTTATTATTTTATAATCAAGATTCTTAATTCTTCATACATTCATAGAGAGGGTGAATGAAACTTGATGTGGACAGTGCTATACAGGTAGCCACGACTACAATTTTCTTGTTTTAAAATTGCAATAATCATGTCATTACAGACTGTAGATCTGATTCTCACTCACTGCTGTTGTTGGTTTTTTGTTTGTTTGTTTGTTTTAACAGCAATATATCTCAATGTTACCAGCCAAGTGCATTTTCTTTTCCTGTTCTGTATCTCATTGTTAGGGTGATGACTCCTTTAAATTTTATCTTTTTTGTTATGGATTGACACACTAGGTAAATCATACTTCAACTGTATCAAATATTAACTAGAAATCATTGTGTTGTCTTAGAGGACAGGAAATCAACTATGCCAGTGCACTCAGAGGCATTTACTGCATGATGGGTAGGGGTTCCCAATATAGGGTATTTCTTCTATTATTGTGATCCTGGAACATACCCTTATTGTATGATGACTGTGTTTTAGCCGAAAATGGAGTTTTGAGTTACAGTGTTTTCCTGAAGGAAGTCCTCACTGTGTGACGCCTGGCAGCACATGGACAGTTCCCTCACAGAACATTCTTTCATGAGGAAAGATGCTCAAGAACAACAGAAGAAGTGAGTGGTCTATGACTGATTGATGGAACAAGTAAATAAAAGTCAGGTTCTAAGAGCTCCACAAAGACCAAACTGAGCAGGGCACAGGGGTCTTGTATGAGACGGTTTCTACAATCAAGGACCATGTGTGGATGTGGCCTGGAACCCCCGCACAGATGGGGCCCATGATAGCTAGGTGTAGGACTGAAGACCCTATTCAGGGAAACAGGGACTGTTTCAGTCATGATCTTGATGGCTGACTCTTTGACCC
>JAQQSO010006433.1:0-11314 GCA_028658305.1 Pachyuromys duprasi
CCTGATGATTTGAGCTCAATTTCTGTGTAGCCCATATCGCTCCTACAGCTTTTTCTAATATTTCTATACTTGGCCTGCTGCATATGCAAACCAGCAAATACAGAAATAATTTTTCAATATAAATAAGGGCCGGTGAGGTCTCTGGCCAAAAGACTTTTTGGGTTCCATGTTGAAAATTCACATATGGGATGTAGATAATTAATAGCAGCAATAAGTTGTCCACTCACTGAGACATACACACCATGGCATAGGTGTATACACACAAGCACACTCAACCCTTTTTAAATTGATGAAATAAACAAAATGCAGAAGCCACTTAATCATGAAAGAAATTATTTGCAGATGTAAATTATTGTAGAATTTGAAGACTTATTTTTTATTAAAAGAAAAATGGTTCCTTTGTATGTCTTATTTTATCCTTTCATTCCTTGATTCAAGGATAGGTCATTTTAAAACATATGTCAGCTTGGCTCACAAGTGCATCTCTGTCATCCTAGTCCTAGGAGTCCATGGTAGGCTAATATCTCTGAGATTGTGGTCAGCTGGGTCCACAGAGTGAGTTCTTTTGTTTGTTTGAGTTTTTTCTTTGTTTGTTTTTGAGACAGAATTTCCTTGTGTAGCTTTGGCTGTCCTAGAATCAATTTGTAGACCCATCTGGCCTCAAATTCAGGCCTCATCCTTCCTGAGTGCTGGGATTACATGTGTGTGAAACCATGCCTAGCTCCACAGATTGAATTCTAAAACAGCTATTGCTATATAGAAATATCATGTATCAAAATGATTTCAAAAATACACACTAGTCTCAAATTATAGATTTTGTTTTCCCCCTCAGGGATACTGTCCACAATGATGACAAATGTATTTTCCTTGAAGTTTTCTGAATTGGTGCTCACTTTCCTTTGTATAAGTGGGAAATACAACATTGAAACATCCACTTGAGATATCAGACATCATGATTACCATATGGCATTGCCTCCTCAGCAATCCCATACTTTCATGAAGTCACTTACTTAATTTTCAGCTAAGAACTTGTGGTCCAAATTAAACATCCGAGAGCCATTTCTGTCCATTTTTTAAAATTACATATATTTCAGCATGACTTTGAACTAAGAGTGTCCTTATATCTGATTTTATATTGTGATTGCATTCAGAATGGGATTTAATTTGGCACAGATGTTATTTAGCATGGCTAAGAGTAGACAAAACCACATTTGAGCAAATCCCAGTGCTTGTTTTATTGAAGAAAACCATTACTTTGGAAAGCACTCTCATGCTTTTTTTGCATACCAAAGCAAAAGCATCTTTCTCAGTTTTTCAGCATTGGCTGGTATGATGGCTGGTCTGTGTAGTCAGTTTGACTATATCTGGATTTAGCGCAAACACAATGAGTTGTGTACTGTGGGGAATATTTCTTAGTCGCAGCTTTTGAAGTGGAAAAACTTTAATCTGAGTGTTTTGAGGTGATAAGAGTTATCTTTAATCTTATCCACAACTGTGTCTTCTCTGGTTAAATCCTACATATATAAAGGACATTGAGAGTATTAGCTTTTTCTCTTTTTCTGCTTCTCCTACCTCTGATTTGCCAAGTTCATTTTTTTTACTGTCATTAGAGCCTAATGCCTTGGAATTCTGTTATATACTGAAGATTATCTGAGATATTCAGCTACCTGCACTGTACAACCACTAGCGTCGTCAACTTTCCATTGGTAGTCACACATTGTTTGGAATAGTTGGACTACAGCTCATGAGATATTTGAATGAATCAACTTTCTATATACATAGAGATTTATTCTATGTGTTCTGTTCATCTGTGGAACCTTGAATGATATATATCTGTGATATGATACAAATATATATATATATATACACATATGTGTGTGTGTGTGTGTGTGTGTCTATATTTCTTTTTCCCCTTCTCACTGAGGAAAGTGTGCAGGCCAAAATAGTGCACTTCAGTGTTTATCATCACTTTCATGCTCTTCTGTTAGGTTTGTCTCATGCCTAACAATTAAAAAAAATTACCGGAACCCAACACGACAAAAACGAAAACCCTTGTTTCCTAAACCCTCTCTCTGTAATTGTGGGACAGATTGATAACTCCACTGCAACTTGATTATACTAGTTATCCACCTTGATAACTTGTAAAAAAGAAAGGGAAGTGCTTTGTGGGTACTGTGATTTGCTGAGGTCAGTCTCACTACACACAAAGAGGAGGAGCAGGCAGCAACAGAGTAAGCTCAAGTGGTTAGTCCTCCCAAGGTGGATGGGAAGACAGACAGGAAGGCTATTGGAGGACAGGCACAGATGCTGCTGAAATGTAATCCCTGCATACCCGGAAAAGTTTTGTCCCTGTATAGGAAGCTTGAACCAGGAACCAATATACTATGTACCTTCAGCTCATTCTAACACTAACAGAGCTGTTTATATCACTCAAGATGAAATGGCCAATCAGGGCCTCCATGAAGAAGAGAAGCCAGGTCCTTCTAGATGCAGAGCTCTAGGTTCTGCTGTGTTTCTGAGCAAGCTTGAAAGTCCCAATGTTCTGAGATTTGAGAGTGGACACTGCAAATTTTGAGGGAAGTTCCAAAGGCCCCAAATGGTGATTGGAGGGTCATTTTTTACAAACGGGAGGCGCAGGATGGTGAGCAGCACTAGGTAGAGTGATGGGTCCTCCCTGGACTGGATGGGAAGACAAGAAGGCTATGAGATAAGGCACCAAGTGTTATTGAATTATGAATCTCTGCCTACCTAGAAAAGTTTTGTCCCTGTATAGGAAACCTGAATTTGGAACCAATAGGCTAGGCACTTTCAGCACATTCTAACACTAACAAAGATGTTCATGTCACTCAAGACATTCTGGCCAATCAGGGCCTTGAGGTAGACTTTCCGGTCAGGCTGGGAGGCATGTTCATCAAAGAGTCATGCTTGAGGTTTTTCTCTGTAGCTGATCAGGCTTAAATGATTCCATGGGAAGTGCACTGAGCACTGCTACTAGGTGTTATGAGGAAAGTTCAAGCAAGTTCCAAAGTCCCAGCATGGTGAGTGGAAAGTCACTGCCCATAAATGGAAAGAGCAGTCTACTGATCAGAGCTTGCTAGAGTGATGGGTCCTCTCTGGTGGGATAGGTAAGAAGATATATGTAGTACAGGCACGTGTGCTACTGAAATTCACATCTCTGCAGGTCTGTAAAAGGCTTGGGCCTGAATGGCCAACCTGAGACTGGGACTATTATGCTGTGTACCTTCATCAGGCACTAACCTTAAAGGAAGGGCTCATGTCACTCAAGACACACTGGCTGATCAGTGTCTCCAGGGAGACTTGCCTGTCAAGCTAGGAGGCAGGTTTCATTTACTGCTCATTAATTTTAAATTGATAATGATTGTTCTCATTAATTATTGTTATTGTTTGACTTTGATTAAAGGTTGGCTGCAGGGGTTCTCAGCTATGAGATAGGGATGTCTACACTGGACATTGAATGTGTAATTGAATGTGGAAATGAATGTGCCTTTTAAGAGGAACAGGAAGAGTTCCTGGAGATTGGAAAATTATACAGAAATAGAAATTTATCAGACTAAGCCCTGTCGGCTCCTAGCTCAGAAAGCCTCAGCTGTCTGAGACATTGGATCTCTGATTCCCAAGTAAAGGTGCTCTTTGCCACTAGTGTCCTGAGTTCCAGCTGGGTTGTAAAAGTTAATAAGAGACTCTGGTGAAGCCTAGTAATTAGGAATACCAGTAGGAGGCAGTGTGCAAGTTCTTTCCCAGATTCTCCCCTGAATGAACTATTGAACGCTCTGAGGGAGGCTACAAACCATACCACGGTATATGTGTGAAGTGCGCCCCCCCCCCAGGCCAGGATGAACAAGTGTACTGAACTATGTGTTAGAGTCTACTGGTAATGAGATGGAGGTGGGTCAAACTATGGTTCTTCTCTTGGTCTATGTGCTGGTATGGGCAGAAACCCTTGTCATCTGACCCTTCCTATGTGTGGTTTCCCTGGGGACAGTGAGGCTCTATAGCCTTGGCAGTGGTAAGGTATGGTTGTTATACTAGTACTGTCAGTGGGCACACATAGTCATTGCTGCTGATGTGCTATAGGAAGATAGATTAGAAAATAGAAGGTCTGGTTCCTAGAAGTTCTGAACCTTGCCTTCTACATCCAATTGTATGTGACAAATTCTATACATAATTTGGAACTTGTAGATATGATGGGGTTCATGCTTCATCAATACTTGATTAGAATCTTTATTGCCTTTCTAGTACTATCAGCTTCAATGGCACAATGCAGGGAAATTCATTTTCAGGATACTAAAGCAATTTCTGAGATGCAGGGGTTTCTCAGCTGTGATATGGTAGATTCCACATCCTGTGACACAGTCCTTGTGGGAGGAAGTGGATGTTAAATAATTTTTCATCCTTGTTATGTATATGGGCTTCAATAGGGCTGGATTTGTCTGAATGCACAATCGGGGATGAAGTGCTGCAGAGCCATAGTCCACCTTTTGATAACTTTCAGTTTCTTAAGAGACCTCTTGACTATGGAGCCTCTCTGTTTGGAAGAGATATTAGTAGTAGCTGAAGGGTTAGAAATACAACAGTTAAGGTATCACTTTCAGTTGTTTCTGTAGGAGCTGTGAAGTCTGCTTAATTTATTTTTACATACAGTTTTTTCATAGTTCTATTGAGAATTCTTAGTTTTTCTTACATGACACATAGCTTTGGAATCATCTTTCATCTTATACATTTCTAGAAATTTTCTTTGGATTGAACTTAGGTTGTAAATTGAATATAACCAAGAATTGTTTAAGACATCATTTTAGTTGTATTATTTACAGTAGTATAGAGGGGTAAAATATCTTTTGTTTTGCAAATTATACTAAGTGTGTAAATCTGAAAACTGATATGAAATAATGTATAAAGCCATAAAAGGAGGAGAAGGCAGCAGCTCCTGAAGCCTCAGGTGGGGCTGCCCCTGACTGATTTAGCCATTTGGAACTAGTGTGTGAGCACCATCTCTGTGACAACAATGAATAAACTAGCCATTCCCCTGATGCAGGGAGCTATACACGGTCTGGCCTCATGAGCCAGGGATCAAGACCAGGTATCTGTCCCCTCAGCATAAGTTCACAGTTTATTTGACAAAGGTTGTTCTGTTTAGCTCAAAATTGAAGTCTGTAAACCCCTTGAGGCAAGAGTCCATAGGACCCTCTCCTGCACACTGCCATAACTGTCATAATGCAATTTTTGCTTCTGTAACTGTCAAAAAGGCCATCTCCAGCCCCTATGTAGGATGCATCCCAGATTATGCTAAGTTTAAGTGAAAACTCTAAACAAAAATTCACTAATATCTGAGCAGGAAAACCCACCAATTCCTGAATTATCCCCTCCCCACCCCATCCCCCCACACATATATTATTCCTGAGTTGGAATTCAGACCAGTCTCTGAACAGAAAAATCAGGAAATCCTGAACTCCCCGAAGCTCAGAATTTGAAATCCTACCAATCCTTACTCTGAAATCCTCTGCCCTAGAAAGCTCCTCCCCATAACAAATCTCCTATAAAGGCTGTGTTTGCTCACTTCTCTGCTGCCTTCTGCAGGTAGCAGAGGCAGCCACTCCTGGATTTCTTCCTCCACTCACTGGACCCTCCAATATAAATCCCTTTTTTCAGGTTTACTGCCTGCTCTGACTCTCAGTGGAAAGAGCCAAGAAGCATAGCAGAGAAGAGGCAAAGGAATAGAGCTGAAGATCCTGATGACCTTCCTCAGTTCAACCCTTTCATGGGACCTGCAACACCTTTGCTGAAGGGATATCCTCTCAGAGTTGTTTGGTTCTTGGCCTTTCATATCTCAGGATTCCATTCTATAGGGAGCCTGTCCCACCTCAGAGATGCCTTGTTCCTGGACTCCCAAGTCCCAAGACTGCTTCCCATGTGAGTTGGCAGGCCAACAGTTTACTTTTTTGTCTGGAGGAAAGATCCATTGGTGAAAGTTGCCTGTCAGGTTAAGAGGCAGGTTCTTCAGGTAGTCATGCTGGATGGTCTGCTCTGTAGCTAATCAGGCTTGAATGATTCTGTATGAGGTGCTCTGAGCACTGCTGCTCAGTGTTATGAGGGAAACTCAAGCAAGTTCCGAAGTCAGAAAATGCTGAATGGAGAGTCACTGCCCGTAAATGGGCAGAGCACACTGCTGAGCAGAGCTAGCTGGAGTGGTTTGTCCTTCCTGGGACAGATGGGAAACAGATGGAGGACAGGCAGAAGTCTAATGAAATGGAAATCTCTGCAGGTGTAGAAAAGGCATAGCCCTGGGATGGAAATCTGGGCCTGGTAATATTATGCTGTGTCCCTCATCGATCTCTACCCCTAAGAGAGTTTTCCATGACAATCAAGACTCACTGGCCGATCAGGGAGTCTATCAAAAGAGAAGGTGGGTCCTTCTGGGTTCCCTGCTTTAGGTTCCACACTGTTTCTGAGCAAGCTTGAAGGTCTGCCTGTGATGAGATTTGAGAGCTGATGCTGGATGTTGTGATTGAAGCTCACACAAGTTCCAAAATCCCAAAATGGTGAGTGTAGTGTCATTGCCCACAAATGGGAGTAGTAGGCTGCTGAACACAGCTAGGTAGAGTTGTGAGTCCTGCCTAAAGCTGGATGGGAATACAGATTTGTACATTATTGGAAGACAGGCACAAAGGCTACTGAAATAAAAATATGTGCAGATCTTGAAAAGGCATGGCCCTGAACAGGAAGCCTTGTGCTGGTAGTGTTATGATTTTCCCCCTTCTGCACACTCTAACCCTAAGTGAGGGTCTCGTGTCACTCAAGACACACTGGCCAATCAGGGCCTGTAGGCATTATAGGAGGTGTGTTCTTCCAGGCACCAAGCTACAGGTGTTACTATTTAGGCAGCTTGATTCTGTGTTGCCTAGCATCCGATGATGTTATCATGTGTCACCTGCCAGGTAGCCACACCTGACAAGCATGGGTAACTTTCTCCTCAAAAGGATCAACCTGCCACCTTGTCTCTCTTTAGACCTCTCTTCTCTTGCCCTCTCGTCTCTCATCATCTCCCTTTTCTCTGTTGTGGCACACCACTATCTTGTTCCTATTATGTCTGACTCTCTCCTTTCCTCTCTTGCTTCATCTCCATAAACTTCTTTCATATCAAATCTGCTGTGTGCATCATCATTTCATTGGTCCTAACATTTGTGCTTTTGTTCAGGAAGAACTGTCCTGGTAGCACCCAGTCTGGTCATTAAAGGACCTCTTTAATCTCACCATGATGCCTGCAACATATTATTTTTTCTGTCTTAGCTATCCCTAACCACAACTTTAAACCTATACTTTCTCTCAGCTGTCCTTACTGCATTGCCGGAGCCCACCAGCAGAGCAGAACGGGTCCTGAGCCAGGAGTGAGGATTTAAATTAATAAAATACACTACACATATTATGTTCCGAGAGGTTTTTGGCAGTCTGCTCTTAGCGCCAATGTGCCCTGCACCCGAAAAAGCGGCCCAGCCAGATAGCCTAGCTTTATTTATACAAACAGTTTACACAGTGGGTCACCTTTACAAGGAGGTGAGGCAGAGTTGTGATTTTAACAAGCTCTCCCACCTGCTGTCACACAAAAAAGGCGGATGGACTTGCTAATTCTTCCCTGACTCCAGGGGAAAGGCCTGGTAGAGAAGCCTGTCTTCCATGCTGAGACTTGAATTTCAAAGCAGCCAACAAAAGCGGCTGTGACGCAGCCCCGAACACTGCATACACCTGTACCTCTGTCAAGGCTGCTCAGACTCAGCATCCTGTCAGATGCTCTGACCACCAAGCACCAGGGAGAAGGCTAACTCACAGGATGCACCACAATCAGATTGGGGAAACTAAAAACGCTCACGCCAGATGCTGAAACTACCACTTCAGACACAGACACAGCCTACTTCTAAATTATTACTGTTAGGTAAGCAATTGCTGGGAAACCTGTGCACACACAGGTGGCTTCAAATTGCACTGCTGCATCAGGCCCCTTGAGAGAGATTTTAAATCTCCCACTGAATGCCTGCTGTGAGATGCTGTCTTGCAGAGGAGGGTTTTCAGTTCTGTAGACTTCCAATCAGCTAAGCCACATGCAGGCAGAATTTCAAACCAGGCCATTACAGCCTTCCCACCAGAAAGCGCCTGTGCCGCCACAGTTGCACACTACACATGGCGAGCTGCCATCTTGATTTTAAAATAGAGAAGCCATACTATGTGCTCGCTCCGCCCCACTCCTGCAAAACTCCATGCAACACATTATAAACATTGGCTCTCAATATTTCTAACTTCAAAGATACTACTTCCAAGCTTTTAAAAATCTTCTTGATTTCTGTACAATATGCTCTTAATATATGAATATATTTAAATGCTGTAAATTCTTATCTACTTATTTTTATAATTATCTCTCTTTTTACCTATATGACTCCCTTAATCACAACTATGTTTATTTTATCTCCTTTTAGATTAGGACAGCAACAAGCCTCATTTTAAATTGGTATAGATTTTTTATAAAAATTCAAAGTTACATTTTACAATATATACGATTCAAGCCTGGTTCAAAATAATTTTTTATAATGCTAAAATTTCAAAATTAAAAAGGTCTATTCAAATTAAGCTAATTTAAAATGTACGTCTAACTGCCTATGTCTTTAGCAATTCCTAAATTAATAAATGTTATTTCTCCTGCCATGAACTGCCTATCATCCAGATTCACCACTCGGCTTTCTGGCCAATAGGTTTGCTATACTAAATTCAAATGTAATTTAAAATTTGCTTTATACTGTTCTACTATATTGTTGGTTTTAAAACTCATAACTCAAGGGTTACTATGTACAAGTTTTTACCAAATCTACAAATTAAGATCTATTAATTTTAGAGTCATTTATTTATGTTAACACTTGATCGTTTTGCTATATCTTCACTATCAAAAGGTTAAAACATGCTTGATCTTCTTTTCTAAAAAATGGTATTATTAATGTTAAGTATAGCCTTAGACTTTTATAAGCTATAAAATCTTTTATGTACGAAATCATACAATAAAACTGCTGTGCTCTCACTTTAATGGGCAATATTTATGACTTTTAAGGCTCCAACTTAAAAAGGACGAAACCTAAATTCCTAGTATTTCATGGTTAACAAATGCAAGTTAATAATCAGGCATCTCATAGATTATCAGATACTCTAACATGTCCAAAATATATATTTATAGTCCTACAGTTACAAACATGGTCTCACTGCCATCTTCAATAAACAGTTGAGGATAGTCCTTGAGTCACCATTCAGGAGTTAGTAAAAATATAAGAAAAGAGGCATTCTGACAAGCTCATCTACAGCAAGAACTATGCTCCAGACCTTGGCTGCTGTTCTGAGGCTGTTGACACTTCTACACAAAAAAACCACAAGAGGTCTGCAATGCCCCATTCAAAAGTCACTTCTGCCAGGTGACTGTTTCCAATGCAGCCAAAGGAGACTCTAGTCCGGCAGCTGCCTCAACAAGCCATGGCTGCCTGCTGGCAGACTGGCTTCTGGAAATCAACATGGTGCCATGCAGGCTTGTCCTCTGTGTCCATCCATGGAGGCTCAACCAGCACAAGAGCCATAGAAGTTTCCAGCCTTCCAGCTCCTTGTCCCAGTGGAGGACAAACAGCTCCGTGATTCAATGACTTCCACCACCCTCTCCCAGTCCAGGGTAACATTGCTGCTCAGTCTTGCATATTGCCAACTTCTGCCTTGGGAAACTTCAGATGCCTTCTCAGTTCCCTTCATATGCAGGGGACCAGGCTTAAGCCTGAGTCCTAGAGCTCTTACTGTCAGGCCTAGATTTTTTTTCTCATATGTATTTTATTGACCAACACAGCAAGTATTAAAAAGCAAGAATAATATTTGTGACAACATACAAAATATAGTTTGAAATATAGTCAGAATTATTGAACCAGAAAAATTAAAGTGGTTGAGAAATGTACAGAGTATAAAAGACACCTGGTGTCATAGTCTGTCATGTTTTGCCATGCACTTCTGACATGCTGTGTCAGCCTGAATCTTTGGGTCAGATAAGACTTAGGTTTGGTGTCTGCCCAAAGAATAATCCAATTTATTAATTGTTTTCAGGCCTAGATTTAATATGCTTTGTTGTCATACTCAACAGGCCAGGATATAACCTTTTATTATGTCTTTAGCTAAGGACAATAAATGTTCATAACAATCTCACCTATGTCTCATGGTAAATAACTAGATACAGAGGCCTAAGAAAATTGATATTTGACGGCCTAAGAGAATGTTTTAAGATTGGTAAAAACAAGTTATAGATATTTGCAGGCCTACAAAAGTGCTATAAGGTTGGTAAATGCAAGTTATAAAGGTTGCAAAGTCAAAGGCTATTTAAGGTATCCTAAATAGATTAAAATGCTTAATATTCCTGCTGTTACTATGCTACTGTTACATTGACTGTCCAGAGCTTTGACCTTTATCAACAGAGTTTTGATTTATTAACTCTAATTCTAAACATTCCACTATACCACATCATGGTTCAAAGCTCAATATTTTAAATCTCCATAAGTTTAAGATCAAGTGAGCTTTTGTCCCTTCTACTTCACAAAAGGTTTCTGCTTTTTCAGAGCTCACTTTAAAGAATGCTTATAGTGTCAACACAAATGTGTATGTCTACTCCGTTTTCTATAAATTATATTTCAGTGCAGATTATATTTGTGATGCTAACCTGTCTAAAGTTTCATCTCCTTCATAAAACTTAAAAGCAATTCTTGTAAACTGCAGGAAATCCACCTGAAATCAACTCTCAGGGCAATTGGGCTCCAGATAATTACTGCACTTATTGTCTATCTCAGAGGGTGGGATTCCTCCCCTCTCCCTGGTTTTGGGACTTCCATTTCCTGGCTACGTGATTGCTGCATTCCTTCATCCAACACTAGCTAATTGGTGTGTCTTCCCTTCTTGTTGGTATCAATTCCTGACTACTGACTGCTATGTTCGTACACCCAGCAACAGCCATTTTGTGAGTCTTCACTTCTGGTTGGTGCAAACACTTCCTACCACTCTCTCTAAACTACATCCAAACCCTTCATCTAGGACTATGTTCTCCCTTGGGTAAAATTTTCCCTCCTTTGTCATGATTTTAATCCCTCCCCATCTTGCTAGGGAAACCATGTCAGCTATGGGCAGCTGTGCCCTTGGTGTCTGGCCAATGCTGCCAAGTTGTTGGAACAGATTGTACCAATTTACTGAGTCAAAAATTGCTCTTGGGATGCCTTGGCAGGTGACTGACTCCTACCTGCGCAAT
>JAQQSO010006434.1:0-11314 GCA_028658305.1 Pachyuromys duprasi
GCCACATCTGTAGCTAAGGCTCAGCTCCATTTGTAAGGTTATCCTGTGTCCTCATTTTCAGCACTTTTTCTAAGGCCTGAAATTTGAATTAGCATATTGTTCTTGCTTCAAGTAAAGTTATTTCCTTATTTCTCTTTTTGATATACAAATAAACCTGGCTCTTTCCCGGCTATTCTTCGTGTGTTTTAGTGCTAGAATATCTGTGTAGGAATGCACTTCTCAGAAAGACTGCTTGATGTCTTCTTTCTTTAAATGCAAATGAATCCATTAGAAGCAGTTACAATTCTCCAAATACTTTGTTCATTACATCTTCTATTCTGCTATATCTGAACATTTACAGACTAAAGTCCTTATTATTTATTTTAAATTTTTTGCTTTTATTTCTCGCTTGCATTATACCTAGGTCATTATACTGATTTTTATTATGAACAAAAGTATAATATCTGAGTAATTTCATTTTGGTAAATGAGGCATTAAGAATTATTTGTTATAAAAGGGGATATTAAATACAGTAAGTTTGAGAACTATTAATCTATTACAATACTTTATTTTACTGAAGAAGAAGAAAGTGAGGTAAAGAGAGATTAAATGGCCCAATCCCTAACTTGCTGATCTGGAAGTAAAACCCTGGGCTTAGCTGACTTGCAATCCAGTTCTCTTATTTTGTCTATGATTTTGGTTGAATACTGAGTAGTTATTTCTGTTGCAGGATTATGCTCACAGTCTTTTGGAGAATGGAGCAATTTTGTACATTTCTTTTTGCTAATCATTACGGTAACTAATATAGCAGTAGACATATAGCAATTACTTAATTCATCTCTAATGTTGCAGATTGGATTGCATTGAATTGCATTGCATTGAAACGAAGTGATTAGAACTGCATAGTGGGGTGTGAATGCTTATAGAAAACGAAGTCTTCCAGTGTGACATAATCAGAGCACTGCATTCTGGACCATGAAGCCAGAGCTGGCAGAACCACATGAGAGTTAAGGCCTTGTTACTTTCTCCCCGTTCCTCTCTACTATCCAGGTTCTCGCTATAGAATGCTGTTTCTCTTCCTTGATCTTTCAGTAGTTGCCTTTCTCGTCTCCACTGACCTAATAACTTCCATCTCAAATTGTTTCTCTCCTGGCCATCTCCCTTGTGCTTCCATCCAACCGTGAAGTTCCAAAGTATTCTCAGTAAGAGTTAAGACAGTCTTTCATGTTTCAAAATCTTTGTCTTTGCTTGGTTTATTTTGCAGAGCATAACTCTTAACTTTTCCTGGGTCTTTATAAATGTGCTAACAGTGAGATGTTTTGTTGACAAGGGCTGACTCTACATGCCTGTGGGAATGGCACCAAAGCAACACCACACTCCCCAATGAAGCATATTCTTGTATTCTCTGTATGTTTTCAAACATAGATAATCATGAGAGAGTGAGTTAGGGTCCTATGTCTAACGCAGACACTAAGACTGGAAATGAACACCAAGAAGGTAGAACACACATTTAAAATAGGTCAAGCACTCCATGCAGGACAGTGGAATCATGGGCATTGTGACCTACAAGGAAGAAACTATTTGGGACACTTATGGGGAGATGGTCACCATGGATCTAGAAATAACAGTATGAACATGTTAAACAAGTTTTACTTCCATGTGTACCATTTCACTGTACATACATAACCACTCCCACCACCAACAGCATTAACAACACTGAAACAATGAAAACCGCCACCCAAATCGGCCTATTTTTAAACTTATATTTAAAAGTTATAAGATCATGACTATTGAACTACCTAGAGCTAGTGAATTCATGGGTTTTGGAGGAGAACCTGCAACCATCACATTACTAACCAACATAACCTGAATTGCAACCTACACATTTGTGCTTATACCAACAAATAAATGTAGTTCTCACCCCGCCCCCTCCATATCAAAGAAACGGGGTTTTTTTTTTGACACAAAGGGAGAGAATTGCAGAAAAACACAACTGATCAAAATGCAGAACTGTGGTGTCCAGGCTCAGCTGATACATCTAACAATGCAATTCCTGCATTTGAGCGTCAGAAATCACTGTAGAAGGAGGTGGCTATATCCTAAGAGCCAGAGGAACAGAGAGTTGCCTTAAGATTGTGTTGGAAGCTGCATGTATAAAGCCTCACCAACATGATTTCCTAAACATGACCTCAACAAGCATGACACCAATATATAGGTTTATGTGGAAAGGGGAAAGCCCATGAGGCCTCAACACTACACAGAGAACTACAGGTAGCTAAGGAATGTTGAGAGCAGGAGAAATAGTCTTTCCTAGAGAAGAGAACACCAATTTGTTATCTAGTACCAACTGGTCAGCGTTGAAAAGATATACATGCAGGAGAGGACCTGGACCTCCTGCTCAGAAGTAGCTGATTAACAGCTCAGTCTCCATGTGGGTCCCCAAGTAAGGGGAGCAGGGGCTGCCTTTGTCATGAACTTTGCCTGCTCTTTGATCACTTGCTCCTGGCAATACGGCCTTGCCAGGCCACAGAAGAAGAGGGTCCAGGAAGTCCTGATGAGACTTGATAAGCTATGGGCAGAGGGCAGAGAAGGAGATCTCCACCTTTCAGTGAACTAGGGGGAGGGAATGGGGGAAAGAGGGAGGGAGAGGGAGGGAGAGTGAAACTGGGAGGAGATGAGGGAGGAGACTTCAATCTTGATGTATAATGAATAAATTGTAAAAAAAAATCAAATAAATTAAAAGAAAATAAAACATATACATACAAGTAATGTTATCCAGACTTAGCAGGTTGGATTTATGTGTTTAGGAGCTTCTCTCTCTCTCTCTCTCTCTCTCTCTCTCTCTCTCTCTCTCTCTCTCGTGTGTGTTTTTTCATGTGTGTGTATGTGTTTATGTAAAACAGCCATTACTTTTTTAAAAAGAAGGCATGAATTTGAAAGGGAGCAAGCAAAGTTTTAGAGGAGGGTTTGAAGGAAGGAAATGGATGGGGAATTAATGTAATTATAATCTCAAAATAAATTTTAAAAATTCAGTGCACATTATATTTCTTTTTTCTTATTTTGCTACAATAAAATAATGGAATTTAAAAAAGAAATTCTTTCATCGCTTCTCTTATCACAAACAAGTTTACAGTTATTCCAAGGTAGTAGTGTTCAGGAGACAAAATATTAGATCTGGAGTCAGGCAACCTTGATACGAACTCTGGCTCCATCTATATTGCAGAATTTTCATCATGTTACTTAAATTTTCTGGGTTCAACTTTATTTGTAAAATGAAGTCATTAATATCCAATCCACAAAATTACAAATGTTAACTGCTTTAAATAAAAGTTATCATTTAAATAAGATGAAAATTTGATTAAATAAAAGAATAAAAGAATGAAGCACATTGCCAGGCGTATCTATAAGCTGCTTCCCTAACCCCCTGCCATCTTCAAATATATTTGACAAGCAACAAAATCTACATTATTTCTTTATATATGATTGAATCTCTAGAAATGTTTATTTATTCACTTTATATCACAGTAATGATATAGGCTCAAAATAAAGTAGATTAGGAAAGGCCTTGGAAGAGTGACTCAGCTGTTAATATACGGCTCTTATAGAGGATATGAGTTAGGTTCCCAGCATCCACATTAGGAAGTTCAGGACCACTGAGTCCCAGGGGCAAGTGACACCATCTTCTGACTCCTCTTCAGGCACCTGCAGTCACACAGGTACAGACCTCCACACAAATACACATCTTTTAAAACAATGTTTTTAAGTAAGAAGAAAAATTAACATTATTTAAGAATGAAACAGCTATATTTGAAGTAAGCATAGCAAGCCTGATGGCTAAAAATGAGGGAGTTTCTTTTTTCTGTAGATACTTATTATGGCTTTTAAAAACAATTCAAAATAGTTATGTTTTCTCCTTTCCCTCTATTCCTTCCAACATCTTCTTGCTTTCTCTCAAATATATGACCTCTGCTCTCTTTTTCCATAATTGATCTTCCAGATAGGAAATAGAGGATAGATAGATAGATGATATAGATAAATAAGATGGAACATGCTCAGTCTGTGTAATGTTACTTACACATGCACACACTCATACATGCATGCACACATGCATGCACGAATGTGCTCACTGACTCCTTGTATTGGATAAAAAATTAGTGTGCTCTTCCCTGGGAAAGACAATTTCTTCTGCTCAAAACTTTCCTTAGTTGCCTATAGTCCTTTGTCTGGTTACATCTCAGGTTTTGAGAGTCAGAGGAACAGGTTATCTGTCTGAGGTTAGACTCTGTCTCTAGAAGTGTCAGGGAGACACACCTATGAAGTCTCAACAACATGGCTGCCTAAACAAGACCTGAACAAGGATGACACCAACAAACATGCTAACAGAAAAGGTGAAAAACTTACAGGGCCTTAACTCTAAAGAGCTACAGGTGCTTTCAGAATTCTCAAGTATTTGGGGGTCAAACCCAGCAAAGTCATAAAAAGTTTCATAAAGACATAGAAAACCCAGAAGCTCCAGTCCCCTCCAGGTCTTTCTATCTCTACCTTCTTTGATAAGATTCCTTGCATTCTGCCCAAAGTTTGGCTATGCTTCAGTACTATGCTGGGTAGAGGCCTTCTGTGGTAGGCTCCTGTCCTGTTCCCTGTCTTCTCCCACTTCTAATGTCTATCCTGTTTGCCTTTCTGAATGAGGATTACTCATCTTTCCTGGAGGGGACAGGAGTCCCACAAAGAGACCAAAAAAAGCCAAAAAGTCTGACCCTTCAGGGGCCTACAGAGACTGATGAATCAACCAAGGACCATTCATGGAAAGGACCTAGACCCACTGCTCAGATGTAGCCCATGGGCAGCTCAGTCTCCATGGGGGTGGCCTAGTAAGAGGATCAGGGGCAGTCTCTGGCATGAACTCATTTGCCTACTCTCTGATCACCTCCCCCTTGAGTGTGCCAGGCCACAGAGAAAGAGGATCCAGGCAGTCCTGATACAATCTGATAGGCTAGGGTCAGATAGTATGGGAGGAGGACCTCCCTTATCCGTGGAGATTCCATGGTGGCAAGGATACCTGGCAGATGATAGACAGCTTCTTCTGGGGGATAGAGAAGACACTGGGAGGGCCAGGCAGATCTGCTTCTGAGCTCTCTACTGCCACTTGCTAAGTGTGTGACTCCAGATAAGGTTCTTGGCACCCCTGCTTTTCAACTCAATGCACTTAAAAAGAAATAATGAAATCCACATCCAGCGCTGTTGAGAGGACTAAGATTAAGCATATAAAAGTTCGAACTATTGAGGCCTTTGAGCTGATCTTTTTGCCGTATCGTATTTTCAATTAAGAAAAAAAGTTAATTATTTTCCTGCTGACTGGCCCAACCTGAGACTCACCCCATTGGGAGACAGCCAACCCCTGACACGATTTATGATACTCTGTTATGCTTGTAGATGGGAGCCTAACATAGCTGCCCTCTGAGTGGCTCTCCCCAGCACCTGATAGCAACAGATGCAGAGACCCACAACCATACATTGGGTGGAGAGGAGAGGTTCTTGTGGAAGAGTGGGGGAAGGGTAGAAGGACCCAGAGGACACGGAGCCCTACAAGAAGACCAACAGAGCCAACTAACCAGGATCCGGGGGCACTGTGGAGACTGAACCACCAACCGAGAACCATGCATGGACTGGAACTAGGCCCTCTACACAGGTATAGCCAATGGGCAGCTAGTTCCTAATATAGGTTCCCAAGTAAGGGGAGCAGGGGTTGACTCTGACATGGACTCTGTTGCCTGCTTTCCGATCACTTTCCTCTGGCAGGGCTACCTCGCCAGCCCACAGGGATAGAGGATTCACTCAGTCCTGATATGACTTGATATGCTGGGGTGGGTACAGGGTGCTCCCTTTCTCTGAGGAGTACGGGAGAGGGATAGGGGTAAAGGGAGGGAGGATGAGACTGAGAGGAGGGAAGGAGCTGTGACCAGGACGTATAATGAATTAAATAAATAAATGTGTTTAATGATATGTTAGGTTTCTTCAAGAGACAGAGTAGTTAAAAGTGAAGTAGTACACTACTTCTGTATACAGAATGTATTTTCTCAAATTGCTATTAACACCATGATTCCTTATTGTCTTAGCTGTATTTAGGTTACCTGCTGGCCCTAGGGAGATGCTTTTAGGTTACCTGCCTCCCCTAGTGACGAGAAAGGCCAGGAATTATAGTTAAGGTTTAGTAGTTAACTGGATCCTCTACCCTTGGGGTTCTGTGGCAGGTGGGATCTATTACTACCTCTTCTAATTGGAGAAACCTCTGACCTCATAAAAATCACTAAGCAGTTTCTGGGCTGGGGAGACGGCTTCCTATGCAAGTGTGAGGACCTGAGTCCAGTCCCTAGAATGCAAAGGAAAGAAGGTGGGCATGATGCTTGGTTCCCAGTGCTGGAAAAGCAGAGATAGATGGGGCTCAGTTGCCAGCCAGCCAAGCTTACACATGGGCTCCAGGCCAGTAGGAGGCCTTGTCTCAAAAACAACATGAATGGCTCCCAAGGAATGACAGCCAAGGGTATGCTCTTCCCTCCACAAGCCTGGACAGCACACATACCCTGCACACAAACACTTCACACATGCACAAGCTGTGAGGACACACACACACACAAACATACACAGAGGGGGTGGGCGCAGTCCTCAGTAGGTTGGATTATGGTTAGTTGCAGAAGATCATTTTGATGCATTGAAATAGATGTAAAAATCTTTTCCGGGAACCTGAGATTTCTCCTGAATACACATTTGGATTTGTTGCATCCAAGCTACAGGTGGAAGAAGTGTGTGAATTTTGCTTGAGCTTCAAAAGGAAGTGTGGGAAAGCAGAGGCAAGTCTCCCATGGTGGCCCTTGAAATTCACTAGGCCTTGACTACCTTCCAGATCCATCAGTTTGAGTTTCTTTTAAGAAACTGTAATCCTCCAGGGGAGCCAGGGTAGAGAGAGAAAGAGAGAGAAATAGATAGAGTGTGTGAGAGAAAAAAAATCTGGATTATAGAGAAGAATGAAGCTGATGAGCTGTGAGGTAGGATTCTGGAGGTAGTGTTCCTTGGGATAAAATTCCTTTCAGCAAATGAGTTTATTATTACATCATAAGAGAACTAGAATGAATGAAGGGGCAAGGCGACTCAGTTCTGAAGCTCAGCCTCTGGCTTGCCGCAGTGGGGCGACAGATGTATAAATCATGCCGGTCAAGGGGGGAAAGAGTCACTGAGAGCTAGCAGTAGGTTAGTTAAGATGAAAAGCATCCATAAATCCCAGGCTTCAACATATGCCATCAGTGATTAAAAATTGACTGGGGCCATCTGACCTGCCCCTTTTCCCTAGGCAGCTAGCTAGAGATGTGAGAAGCTGACAGGATCCCGGGATCAGTAGTTGGAACTCACAAAGTATGAGACATCACATTCAAGGGAGTGGTGCTTAAAGCCAGTTTATGGGCTCAGAGGAAAGCCTAGAAGAAGGAAGGGAGAAAGGAATGGAGGGAGGGAGGAGGGGGGAGGGAGGGAAGGAGGGAGAAAGGAAGGAAAGAAAGAAATACAATTTATATGATTTATTCTAGTGAAACCCATCACACCTGGAATATTAAAGTAGAATCCTGGGAGGGATGAAGAGAAGAAACAGTCTCATCCACATTTTCAAAGAGTGTAGAGCTCCCTCAGATTCTCACAGTGGAGATGGGGTGGTGCTGGATTCCCCTGTGACCCCAAACAACCTAACAGCTTCTTCCTTAGCCTGCCCCCAATTACCACACCTAAGCCTAGGGTGTCTGGTGTAAACAGGAGTGATTGGATTGGATTCCACAGCTCCCACTGAATACTGAGACACTGACCTTGCTCCTATTAAATGATCAACTGAAAATAGGTAAAAAGTGATGCCCTGCCCTCAGAAAGCATCTCCTACTCTGGCTTTATTTCAACTTACCAGCCTCCCCCTTGCCGAGATGAATAACCTGTAGGGTTTTAATATTGGCTTGACATACTCTGCATTTTTATCACTCTCCTTCTACTTGTAATAAAGTGCTGTGTGTCTGAGTTTCTCTTTTTTCTGGGTACTTTGTCTGCCTGGGTGTACCTCTAAGTGACTCCTAAGCAGATGCTTTGCATTGCAACTTTTGTTTGTTTGTTTTTTCAATTTTCTGTCCTCTGCACCTGGCCCAGCATCAATGGCTACTCCTTGCTGAATGAGCAAGATGCTCACTTCAACACAGGCTTCTCCAGAGCTTATTCATCCAGGAGGCCCCCGGTAGAGCCTGGCTTCCAGTGTTGGAGTCAGGAATACCCCCAAGCATCTAACTTAATCTCACTCTCTCTTTTGTTCACAAGAACCATGCAACTCTCCTTATACTGGATTTCAGGTTTGTAATCTGGATTTAAGATATATATTAATTATGTTAATATGTAACGCATATAAATATATTAACGGAGGGCTGGTGAGATGGTTCAGCGGTTGATGCTCTTCCAGAGGTTCACAGTTATATTCCCAGTACCGATATCAGCAAGCTCACAACCATCTAACTCCAGCTGTACATATCCTGCAACTTCTAGCCTCCATGATCACATGCACAGATATATATTCAGATACACGCACTTTTTAATGAATATACCCGGATAATAAATATATCATTAGTTATAGCCTATTGTGTATCAACCATTGGGCTAAGCACTGGAGGATTTTATTTTATTATCGTATAAACTTTATATAAGGGGAAGCAAGGTTGGCTAATGATTTATTCAGATTCTTATCAGGAGCAGGCGTGTCTCAGATTGGTGCCCGTCTCCTTGACCTCATATATGCAGAGCACCACACTCTCCTCCTATTGCCCTCAGACACTCTACTCTAGCCAAATGGTCTCCTCTATCCCCCACCAATGGTACCTCATGACCACCAACTGAAAAAAATTCATTCTGACAGCCATACCACCCCTTCCACTAACCCAAGAAGCTGACTTCCTCTTCTATCAACCCAACCCTGCTCAGCCATTTCTATTCTTATCTCTCTTGTCTGCCGCCACTACCCTCTGTCACCAAACTGCTCTGTCAGAAGCTCCTGACAGCTTGGAAGGAGACCTAGAATAGCCTCTTCCCCTCTCATTCCTAGGCATTTATTATTTATTTTTGTCTCTAAGTCACATGAAGATTTTAAAAACAGGTCCCTGCCTGACATATCTGTAAAATATGATGTTTTCAGGAAGAATAGGGATAAACAACCTCATTATTTTAAGAAGTTCTTTCTACCTATGTTGATGTAAAGACAGAAGGATGAGCTATTCACTGCTTACACATTTAAATCTGACCTCAGTTATTGGGCAAATGGGGGAGAGAGAGTAATTAGTTTTTCTTTAATAGCTCAGAAATATACCCAAAAAGGGGGATGGGGTGGAGAGCAGTGATTGTTCAAATCAGCAGGTTTGGGAGTTTAATTTCTTTGTGTTCATTAAGCTCCAAGATCTTTCTGACATGCTTCATTATAATACAGTAGCCCAGCTGGAAGAGCCCTATTATCCAGTTACGAAAATGATAAATTAGTGGGACAAAGGTTATTTGTTTCTTGAGCTGCTGTTTGAAAATTCTGGGCATGGATTTCTCTATCTGAGGGCTGAAAGGTGAAGATATTTGTTTTCCCATTAGACAGTATTAAGAAGTGAAAGCAGAATGTTTCCCCCCAAACCATCCTGAAAATGTCACTCAGCAGGTAAGCCTCACTCTTAGCTCCAGGCCCCCTTCGAAGATTGATAGCACTTGTAAGAGAGCTGGGCTGAGCACCAAGTACCCTGGCATCAGAAACTCTGAAGTTATTGATGAAAGAAGAACACGAGGAGTCTTTTTACCCATATTTTATTTTGTCTTTAAGGTAATTAATACAGTAAGAAACCCATGGACTGGTGTCCCAATCCATGTCTGCCGAGCTCTGTTGTTATATTGCCTTTACTTAATATCTTTTACTTTTCTGTTGTGCAAAATAAGGGTATTAACATGCTGCGATGTTGCTGTCATGGTTCCATTTTTTGCGTGTATTATGTTTATCTAACCAGACTTCTATAGCCAAGTTGTGACTGGTTTAAAGAAGGGCACTAAGGTTTTGCAGTAGTTCTACTTTCAGCACACTGGGACTCAGCTTGCTTATCATTCCCAAGGTGAAGATGTGGATAATATTTGCTCACTTCCTCCAAAATAGTAAATTAAGACATCATGTCAATTTTAGGCTGTTGGTAAAGTCTTTGCCTTGGAGGCATGAGAACCTGAGCTTGATTCCCAGTATTGTCTTCTAGTCTTGACACATCTTCACACACACACACACAGAGAGAGAGAGAGAGAGAGAGAGAGAGAGAGAGAGAGAGAGAGAGAGAGAGAGAAAGAGAGAGAGAAAGAGAGAAGAGGGTAGGGAGTAGTAAAATGGAGAGAATTATATCTATTTCATGCAAGAAGAAGAAAAGAACTCTACATAAAAACAGAAACAGCTCAGTTGTAATAAGATTTCCCATTAGGCATTTCTAAGAAGGCTGCCCATCACAACCTGTTTGAGTTGAGTCCCTTGGAGATAGAAGCTGTTTAGCCTCTGGGGCTTGTCTCTGTTCTTACTTCAAAGTTCCCTTCTTTTGAGCAACAATCTCATGTTATTTCCTCTTCAGAAAGGAACTTTAAAAATACTTCTATACTATAGTTCTCCTGGGCTAACCATCATACTCCACTAGTAAAACACCTACTAGTTGATTTAAGAAGACTCCACTGTGCATCCCACACCCTTCAAGTCTCCACCCTCCTCTCTGCGTCATCAAAGTAGCCACTCAAGTCCCATACTGCTTCACTTAAAGGAAGGTGGCACTGCCTGTGGCATGAGTCACATAAAAGCTAAACACATGGCTCACTTGTAACTCAGGGGGGTTAGGGACACATTCTTCAGAACCGCCTGAGGACAGCAGATATTGGCAAAGTGCACCAAACTCTAGGGTATGCCCTCTCACTGAGGATGAACTATTCCACATCAACTCCTCAGGACCAATGAACCCTGAGCAGAAATGGCCTCAGACTCATGGCTAGGCAACAGTAAAAGACCTCCTGTTAAAAATAAGACAATTCTCTTTTTAGTTCCATACCCCATTTTTTAATTGGATTACTTGGTTTCTTGCTTTTTAACTTCTTGAGTTCTTTATATATACTGGATATTAGCCCTCTGTCAGAAGTAGGATTGGTAATGATCCTTTCCCAATCTGTAGGCTGTCGATTCGTTTGGATGACAGTGTCCTTTGCTTTACAGAAGCTTTTCAGCTTCATGAGGTCCCACTTATTGATTGTTGATCTTAGAGCCTGTGCTGTTGGT